>CAXKVX010003771.1:0-23140 GCA_964058865.1 Eleocharis quinqueflora
AGAAGTCTGTGATTTAGTGACGAGATGTTGGGATTTCTCAGATATAGAAGCAGTGATGATCCTGTTATTGCGATTTCTACGGGGTTTAAGAGAAGTTATTGAGAGTTGGGAATAGGAGATTGATGAAGCTGTTGAGAGAGGAGAGAAGGTAAAAGAGATTGTGGTCATGGTTGGTGATCTGGAGATGTGTTTAGAACCTGATCTGATGATGAGAAGAGAAGATGGAGGGGGAATTTAGAAGGAAATTGGCGGGGGTAACTGGTAAGACCAAGGACTCAGGGGAGGCGTGCGGAGATCTTTCAGACTTGAGTATGGAAATTGGCCAGTGTGAAGGGAAGAGGGTCAGACTTCAGAGGGAGTAAGCCGCTTAGAGGACAAGGTAGGAATTCATTATTTATTTAGGCATAAAGACGACGAATATCACACGTGCAAATATGAGACGAATCTGATGTTATTTTTGGGATCCGGAATGTGCTGATTGTACAGAATCTTTTCCATCGTTAAATGAATCGATTTTTACGGATAACTGTGATTTAATTCATAGAACAAGTGTTTTCATCGTTAAATGAATTTTGAATAGTTCAGATCGAAACAAGAAGAAATTATACAAGCAGCGGATTTGATTCTTATTTTGGAGGGGAAAAAAAGAAGTCGTTCTTCTGCCGCGTAACAGTTACGGACAGTTCAGATTTTCTGCGCTTAGGTTACGAACGGCTCAAATTTGATTCAGGGGTGATATTATAAAGTTTAACTTGCACGAATCTCGATGCGAATCAAATGTTAAAATTTACTGCGCAACACACGCAATATTTTTTCCTGCGCGTAAGAAGATACCCTGTTATGATGTTAATGTTATCCCCTCGGACCGTGAAATTTATCGCAAATGTCTCGGATTATTTTTTTCTCTTCGAAAAAATCAAGATTTTTTCATCTTGTATCAAATGATTCGAGATAAATAATTATTCGAAATTGGGTGATTTCATTCCATGCAAATATGGGTATATAATGAGTAGGATCAGTTTTTTTTCTTTTTTTTTTTGTATTTGCCACTAGGCGAAGTGAATTTACACACTTTTAGTAGAGTTTTGACGGCATGCTTTTGTAAACTTTTAGCGTGAGATTCTTATGATTCATATTCTGAAATTTTAATTAAATGTGGATTTAAATAGTTTAATAAATTATTCAAACGGTCTAATAGTGATAGTTTACTAGAATTATTGGTCATGAGTTTAAACTTTCGTGACCACTTGATTTTTTAAGAAATATTTAAAAAATAATAAACATCGGATAGTAAAGAACTCCCTTATATTAAAATTAATTATGTAGAAAACTATTTTTCCATGTTTAATGATTTTTGAAAGATGATTCTAAAAACAATAAAAATACCAACATTTTTATGTCAAATTTGGTTACATTTCAAAAATTATTTATCATAGTTAAAAAATTCTAAAAATAAAAAATTCTACAAATTATGATATAAATAGTTTATTAAATTATTTCAACCAACATTTCAAATGCTATATTTTAAATTTTGATCCGTTGATACTTCACCCGAAATGCTTATAACAATACACTAGTCGGAGTCATTTTCAGTATTGTACTAAAAAGAAATGGATAATATTTCGTAGATACCACATTTGATACCGACTATCGATACCGATGTTATTATGCACATTTAGTTGAATTACTATGCATATTATTTGAGTTATTGTGCATGTTATTTTTGTACTGAAAAATTGTTATGCATGTTAACAAAATAATGTGCATAATAACTCAAATATCATGCATAAATATTTCAGTACAAAAAATAATGCATAATAACTCAAATAATGTGCATGATAACTTAACTAAATGTGCATGATAACATCAGCATCAATAGTCAGTATCAAATATGGTATCACCGTATCAGCTCCAAAAAAAAATTAGATAATTCACACAATCATGAAATTAACGAACGTGAATCTCAAAATTAGGTGAACATTGAATTTAGTTTGGATTACTTTACTCTGCCGAATATTTACTCGACCAAACCAAAGTGGGATGTGATGCGGATTAAAAAAAAAAGAAATGGAGCCGGTGTTGACGGATGACGGCGGACCATGAACATCACTACGATAAGTGGAGTATAAGCGAGTAAACGTAATAATATCTTTCTGATTAGAATTTTCCAACTTGGCAGTAAGAATCTGGCACGTGCGTAAGATGGCTAGGCCTATCAAATTATTTACAAAGTGAAGATAGCACTACGTAGAAATTGTTCCTTGTCGTGAGCAATATCCGGATACAAGCTAATGCGCCAAAATCAGAATGTGCTTTAAAAAGCAAAGGAAAAAAAAAAACGTGCCTTAATCAGTTTGCTATGTGAGTTGAAAGGCGAGAACAGTGTCATGTTCTCGTCCCTCAATCAGTCTGCACTTGTGTATAAGTTGGATCCCAAATTCCCAATCGAGCAAATACAAGAACGAACGGTGTTCTCATCCTCTATAAAAACGAGCATTAAATGCTTCATTTCTCTCATTCTCACTCATCCCCACAAATTTTGTTTTCCTCCCTGCTCGAAATATGAATTTAAAAAGGTTGGATGAGAATGAATTACATCCTAAATTTTTTGCTGTGACATGTTGTCAAACAGTTGACTGAAAATTCGCAGGAGTGGTTATGAACATATGAGCACATTCAAAGAGAGAAGATATTTTGACTTTTCATAGAAAGAAGTTTCGTAGTTGGCTATTAATAAAAGAAGTCATTCAAGATTGCTAACCAATAATATGACGCATAAATTAATGTGTTGTTTTTCACATACAGAGGACCATATTACGAAATGGACATGTACCTATCACTACCGCTGTACCGCAATCAAACCACGGGGCAAAAGTATCGAGGACCATATTACAAATGGAAAGTTATACAATGTTTCCACTAATGATACTATTTAATGTGTTGTTTTCGACGTGGCTCAATCAATTATGAAGCAGAAATAGTATGTTTCCTTTGTCACGTTGCTGCTTACTAATTGGTACCACGATACTGTGGTCTAGAACAACGACATGTCAGGAGGTGGGCCATAAACTGATTTCCACGAAAAAGGGATCATCCACCCACCTTCATTTCCTGAAATTTTATAACAAGCCTAACGTCAATTTTAAATGTCCTTATTTAGGTTTTTGTTTGATCTTGAAATTACAAAGTAATACAAAAAAAAATGTACCTTGAAATGTCTCAGGATTTAGGCCAACAAGCTTGCAAGCTGCATGGGCTAACTGAAAGGAGTCTGAAATATTATCCCCTTCTGAGCAGTAACACAACAAGCAGGTTACTTTGACACCCTTTGCCTGCCCAAAGCAATCAGTTTTAGTAAAGAATAATATAAATAAAGAGGTGTGGAATTACATGAAATATCAATTATCAATTTGATGTGTGTGTGTGTGTATACAGACCTACGTGACCAACATTGTATAAATCACAAATTTTGCCCCATTCTATTTTTCTGCTGCAAGACAAGCTTAAACATAATTTGAATTAAACTGATCTCAGTTTATCAATTAAAAGCCGCCACATTTATAGGTATTTACCACCCCTAAAGCAAGGAAAGTGTGCCAAAAAATATAAAATTTAATAAAAATATATAAATAATAATGGACTATGAGCACAGGAACAAAGAAATCAGATGATAATTTTTTTTGACTAAATAAGTGTGCATTCATTGTCTCTATAAATATTTCATTCATTCTCTATAAATATTTCGGTCATCTTTAGGTATGCCCCACAGATTTGAGGTTTAAAGTGATCTCAAGATGTCAAGTTTTGGGTACCCAATATAAAAAGCACATGCTGGCTCCAGTTCTTTTCATACAAAAACTATCTAATAGAGGGCTTAATTTATATCCAATAAAGGGCTGCGACTGGTTAAAATAAATAAATAGAAGAAGCATAAGAAAATATTTAGAATCAAGCCCTCATTGCCATATATATTTCAGATTCCACAATTTCAAACTGTGCTCAAATATAGGCTCTAATCACTTGTCCAATCAAAAAGTTAACCCTATTAATTAATGAATTGTACCTTCAGACAAGAAAATAATGCAGCGAAAGGCAAGCTGGCATAATAGTCACTCTCAGTAAAATCCTCTTCATCAGTTGAAAGTTCTTCATCAGCTGGAGAAGCTCCTCCTGCCAGAGAATTCAGATATTTCCACCGCTTCTGACACGGGTCATATTCGTCCAGCTTTCTCCACCCCAGATTTTCACAGTCTCGGTTTGATCCATCATCACTCACACTCGAAATATAATATATCTGCAAATCACTGTTATTTACAAATAACATTATTACAGAAATTTCCAAGATGTTCCTAGTTTGGATCTGAAAGCCGTAAAATGTTAAAATGGTAAAAGAAAAATAGATTGGAAAAGGCATCCTTAGTTCGAATTTTTAGAGAAAAAAAGAGTAAAAGAAGTTTTTTTTAAAAAAGAAGAGAAGAAGCTTAGTGCACTACACGTGAAAAAAAGGAACGGCGACCTTTTATTTGCAAGAACCGCCCATTTATATGGACGGTTGACAAACAAGGAAATCGCATAATTAGTTACATGGGCAAATATGCCTTCTAATTAGCTTTGCAAACAAAAACTGATCAACATGAAAGTAATTAGTGCAAGAGTTTTAGCGGATCGAGTTAGAAATAATAAAAAAAGAATGAAATGTGAATGATTATATTCAATTCAAATTTGGAACTAAGATTTAGGATGGAATCATAAAGTTATGAATTGCAGGTGCAAACCAAATACAGTTTTACATTACATTATAGGATAAAGCCAAACTGATTACTCATTGGTTTACATTATACAGACAAATTGGCCTTCCTACTTGTTCATTTTTCTGCAAATTGCACAAAAGAGAAAATTATAGCAGGTAGACCAGAATGTAGTACTATTTCACCTTACAATGTGGTTGCTCTGTGATGAAAAAAATACATTGAAAATATAGTGATCACTTAACAAAAAGTTTTAACCTTACAATACTGACAAAGGGAGAAATCAAGTTTAACTTCAGAACTGTATGCATGACTGGGAACAACAACAACAAAGCCTTTAGTCCCAAGCATGACTGTGTTATCATGCCTATAAAAGAATGTTTTTGTCAATAATTTGAAATTGACAACCCTTGATGCATTATTACCAATCAACATAAATTGGATGATACTTGTTGGCCAACCATATGTACAGAAAATATTAAAATACCTATAAGATTGCTCTTTGTTCTTTTCCAACTTTATTTGGACTGATGGAAGTAAATATTTTCAACATTGTCGAATAAATCCATTGTGAGGCCATCCATTTCGAAGTTTCAGAAGGGTGGACAGAAAAACAAAAAAGTTTCTCATCCTTTTTTTGTTTGAAAATTCATTCAGGAATGGCAAACCCTTGAGAATAAAAAAAAGGATGACTACATCAAATAACAAAAACATAACATTTAATCAACCATCCCATACCTGGATGCATCAATCCGTTTCCTTCGACCAGAGTCTAAGCTTGAGAGAACCAAAACATGTGTTTTCCCAATGCTATGTATGAAGTCGGCCATGTTCCTCGCAAATGAAACCATCATCCCCTAAATATGTTCTCAGTTAGGTACATATTGAATTTCAAATTTTGAAAGAAAATGAAATTCTGCATTTGGTTTTGAAAGGAGTTGTGCTGAAAATTATAATACCTTAATAACAGGAGACCTCTGCTGAATAAGCGTCAATCCATGTAGCGCAGACTCATATGCTTTACATTATCAGAAATCATTGAACAAAATCACATGTAAGCTGTATTATACAATTTACACAAATACAAGTAACAGCAATTTGCTTCACAAATAACAGAAGTTTCTTGCTAACCAACTGGAGCGTTCTACCACAAACATGCCAAAATTGAAGGACGGCACTCTATAATAAAAAGTTGACATGGAATACACAAAGTAGCGAATTCCAAATGATTGGAACTAGACTTGCAAAACAAGTAACCCAGCAGTATAAGAACAAATTAAAGACTTACATAAACTGAAACAAAACAAAAACAGGCATAAAAAACACACCTTCTAAAGAAAGGCAGAGATCGCCACGAGACACGGGGTCAAAAGCGTCATTTCCGACGCAAGGAAGAACCGACGGCTCATCCAAGCAACCTACTCTCTTCGCTCTAACAGATGAGATCAACAAATCTATCGCCAATTGCCCCACATTTCCAATCGAGAGAGCTGGCTAAAAGAAGAACAAACCAGAAGAGAAAGTAAGTACAAAATAAACAGGAAAAAAAAACATTTTGAGCAAGTACGGTTAAGATCTTATAATTTTTTCGAAATGATTTCAGACCAGGAGAAGTGTTGAGCAATGGGGTGAAAAGCTCTGTCCTTCGTCGGCGGCGAATTCCATCCTAAAGTTTGTTATGAGTTGTCTCTGAGCTGATCACTTGATTCGTTTCTCGCGCGCGCTCTTTCTCAGTTCCTAAAATCTTTCGCAGTCGGCGGAGGAGGAGAAGAAAGTGTAGCGGCGCAAACAGAAATGGGGCTGAAATTTCGTTTCAGAGTAGCAGAAAAGAAGTGTATTGACGTAAATTGGGCTGTAATTGAAATATGTCACTTTTCAAAATTTTCGCTTTTTAAGGCCCAATAAATAAGACCCAGAACGGTGTATGCTCTTCGGTTTTGATGGAAAGATCCAATTGTTTTTTATTTATTAATTTTACTTTCTTCTAGTTCAGTGCAAGGCCGTTTTTTGTTTATTTTGGGTTTGATTTTTTATATAAATTAATGCCATAGGGGAAAAAACGAGCGAGATATATTTCTTTTTTATATAAGGTTTTGTTAGCCCGACATATATATTTGTTTATAATTTTTTTTGCTAAAAGTGAAGGTTACCCATTTGTTTTATTGAAATAGAATGCATGTCCCAAAAGAATGCATCAGATGATCTAATGCATATACTAGTCTTAATGATAAAAGAAAATCTAATATCTATTACAGCACAAATACATCATAAACTATTACAGATTTCTACCATCATCAAAGACAAAACAAACCAAAGCATCAGTTTGCAACACATACAGACCACAATATCAAAATTCAAAACAAACAAACAACAAAACATCAACTAATATCTAAAGAGAGAAACTCAGGCATCTCTGATATAAACAAAAGATCCTCTGGACTGCCCCTTGCCATCTTCATTGCTTGAGTCTCTGGTATAAGATTTGGTAGACCCTCTACATCAGTGGCAAAATCAATTTTAGTTTGAGAAAAGAGTTATCTCTATTATTTTTGCATCAACACTGAAGCGTTGATATTATTTGTGTCGCTATATTTTTAAGCGATTTAGATTTTTTGTTAGTAAAACACAACTTGTTTCTTTCTAACCATATGTGCCAAATTATGGTGTCTCTAATTAATTCCACTAAAATAACATCTTTCATTAGAATCATAGCATCTAATATTCATAGTTCCTCTAAACTCTAAAGTAGTACCACAAAAATCAAAATTGTTGAATCTGCCTATTCATTTCCAAATCTGATTAATGAAAGGACATGAAACAAATAAGTGATCAACCGTTTTCTCTTTATCACAGAACATACAGGTAACATTTCATTTCCATCCTCTTTTAAGTAAGAAAGTTTTTGTAAGTACTCTTTTCCTTCTAACTAACCATGTGAAAAAATTTATCTTTAGGAAGAGCTTTAATCTCTATATAGTATCATAGGAAGATTGTTTCAAGCCTCCATAATCTAATCAAGAATAAAAAGATGAGACTGAGAATTGTTTATCTCATCTCCAAATTATTATGTCATTGATTAAATCATCTAGTTTACCATTTATGATTCGAGCTTGAAGTTTGTCCCATCCCTGTTTTAAGAAGTCCACTATTTGCCTATTAAATCTAATATTTATTCTATCAGTATCAAAAACTTCTCTGACTGTTATTTTAGAATCTCTAACAGCTAAGAATAAATTGAGAAAGAGAAATGATAAAGCTAATTCTTCTAATCAATGCACCTTCGTGGTGTTTTAGTGAAAGATTGTCACCCTTAATAGAAGTATTCGAAGAACAAATACTTATCCTAGTAGTCTATGATGCTTTGTTGGGTTTTCATTAAACGTTACCACCCATGAACGAATGATACATTCTGAAACACTTTTGTAGTAGGATAAGATGCTTTGTTGTGTTTTCTTTAATGATTACCACCCATAAATGAAGTATTCTAATCAGAATCACTCATAAATTAAGTACACGAACATGAAGCACATAGAGTGGTATTTTATGCTTCTTCGTGGAGTTTTAGTGAATGATTACAACACTTAAATGAAGTACTCGGAGAGTAAACTCTTCTCGTTGTAAGATATGATGATTTGTGCAGTTTTATTGAAAGATTACCACTCATAAATGAAAAACTCTGATTAGAAATATTTCTCATATTAGGATAAGATGCTTTGAGGTGTTTTCTTTAATAGTTAATACCCATAAATGAAGTACTTAGATAAGAAACACTTCTCGTAGTAGGATAAGATGCGTTGTTGTGTTTTCTTGATTCTTTATCGCCCATAAATGTACTTGGACATTAAGCACATAGAGTGATATTCTATGCTTCTTCGTGGTGTTTTAGTTAATGGATACCACCATTAAATGAAGTACCCGAAGGAGAAATATTTCTCGTAGTAGGCTATGCGACTTTGTGGAGTTTTCTTGAAACGTTACCATCCATAAATGAAGTAATCCTATCTGAAATAATTTTCGTAATAGGATAAGATGTTTTATGGTGTTTTCTTTAATGAGTACCACTCTTAAATGACGTACTCAGACATTAAGCACCTAGAGTGGAAATCTATGCTCCTTTGTGATGTGTTAGTTAAAAGTTACCACCCTTAACAAAAGTATTCGAAGAACAAACACTTATTGTAGTAGGCTATGACGCTTTGTTGGGTTTTCATGAAATGACCCATAAACAAAGTAATTCGCTCTGAAACATTTCTCGTGAAAGGATAAGATGCTTTGTGGTGTCTTTTCTAATGGTTACCACCCATAATTGATGTACTCTGACCAGAAACACTTCTTATATAATGATAAGATGCTTTGTGGTGTATTCTTGAATGGTCACCACCCATAAATGAAGTAATCAGATCTGAAACACATCTTGTAGTAGGATAAGATGCTTTGTTGTGTTTTTTCTTTAATGGTTACCACCCATAAATGAAGTACTGATCACAATCACTCATAAATTAAGTACACGAACATGAAGCACATAAAGTGGTATTCTATGCTTCTTCGTGGTGTTTTAGTGAATTGTTACAACACTAAAATAAAGTACTCGGAGAAGAAACTCTTCTAGTAGTAAGATATGATTCTTTGTGGAGTTTTCTTAAAAGGTTACCACTCATAAATGAAGTAATCTGATCAGGATTACTTCTCATAGTTGGATAAGATTCTTTGTGGTGTCTCTTAAATAGCTACCACCCATAAATGAAGTACTTAGATAAGAAACACTTCTCGTAGTAGGATAAGTTACTTTGTTGTGTTTTCTTGATTGTTTGTCGCCCGTAAATGTACTTGGACATGAAGCATATATGGTGGTATTCTATGTTTCTTGGTGGTGTTTTAGTGAATGATTACCACAATTAAATGAATTACTTGAATAAGAAATACTTCTCATAGTAGGCTATGAGGCTTTGTGGAGTTTTCTTGAAACATTACGACACATAAATGAAGTAATCCGATCTGAAACACTTATTGTAATAAGATAATATGTTTTATGGTATTTTTTTATTGGTTACCAACCTTAAATGACGTACTCGGACATGAAGCACCTAGAGTGATAATCAATACTCCGTCGTGGTGTTTTAGTGAAATGTTGCCACCCTTAACAGAAGTATTCGAAGAACAAATACTTATCCTAGTAGTCTATGATGCTTTGTTGGGTTTTCATTAAATGTTACCACCCATAAACGAATGATGCGTTCTGAAACACATCTATAGTTGGATAAGATGCTTTGTGGTGTCTTCTCTAATGGTTACCACCCATAATTGATGTACTCTGATCATAAACACTTCGAAGGATAAGATGCTTTGTGGTGTTTTCTTGAATGGTTACCATCCATAAATCAAGTAATCGGATCTGACACATTTCCCGTAGTAGGATAAGATGCTTTGTTGTGTTTTCTTTAATGGTTACGACCCATAAATGAAGTACTCTGATCAGAATCACTAATAAATTAGAACTCAGACATGAAGCACATAAAGTGGTATTATATGCTTCTTCGTGATGTTTTTGTGAATGATTACAACATTTAAATGAAGCACTTAAAGGAGAAACTCTTTCCGTAGTAAGATATGATATTTTGTGGAGTTTTGTTGAAAAGTTACCACATAATTGAAGTACTCTGATCAGAAACACTTCTCAAAGTAGGATTAGATGATTTGTGGTGTTTTTTTTAATGGTTACCACCCATAAATGAAGTATTCTGATAAGAAACATTTCTCATAGATGCATAAGATGTTTTGAAGTGTTTTCTTGAATGGTTACCACCCATAAATGAAGTAATAGAATATTAAAGGCTTCTCATAGAAGCATGAGATGTTTTGTGGTGTTTTCCTGAATGGTTACCACCCATAAATAAAGTAATCAGATCTGAAACACTTTTCGTAGTAGGATAAGATGCTTTGTGGTGTTTTCTTTAATGGTTACCACCTATAAATGAAGTACTCTAATCAAAACCACTCATGATTTAAGTACTCGGACATGAAGTACATAGGATAGTATTCTATGCCTCTTCGTTGTGCTTTAGTGAATGGATACCATCATTAAATGAAGTATCCGAAGAAGAAACACTTCTCGTAGTAGACTATGATGCTTTGTGGAGTTTTCTTGAAATGATACCACCCATAAATGAAGTAATTCGATCGGAAACACTTATTGTAATAGGATAAGATGTGTTGTGGCGTTTCTTTGATGGTACCACCTTTATATGAAATACTCGGACATGAAGCATCTAGAGTGGTAATCAATGCTCCTTTGTGGTGTTTTAGTGAAAGGTTACCACACTTAACTGAAGTATTCAAAGAACAAACACTTCTCGTAGTAGGCTATAAAAAAACTCCACAAAGCCTATAACAAACATTTATGGGTGGTATCATTTCAAGAAACCTCCACAAAACCTCATAGCCTACTACGAGAAATGTTTCTTCTTCGATCACTTAATTTAATGGTGGTAACCATTCACTAAAACACTATGAAGAAGCACAGAATACCACTATATGTGCTTCATGTCCGAGTACATCATTTATGAGCGGTAACACTCAAGGAAACACCACAAATCATCTTATTCTACTACGAGAAGTGTTTCTTTTCTGAATACTTCATTTATGGGTGATAACCATCAATAAAATACCACAAAACATCTTATCCTATTATGAGAAGTATTTCAGATCAGAGAGTACTTCATCTATGAGTGATAACCTTTCAAGAAAACTCCACAAAGCATCATGTCTTATTACGAGAAGAGTTTCTTCTCGAGTACTTCATTTAAGTATTGTAATCATTCACTTAAGCACCACAAAGAAGCAACAAATACTACTGTATGTGCTTCATGTCCGAGTACTTAATTTATGAGTGATTCTGATCAGAGTACTTCATTTATAAGTGGAAACCATTAAAGAAAACACCACAAAGCATTTTATCCTACTACGAGAAGTGTTTCAGATCCGATTACTTCATTTATGGGTGGTAACCATTCAGGAAAACACCACAAAACATCTCATGCTTCTATGAGAAGCCTTTAATATCTTATTACTTCATTTATGGGTACTAACCATTAAAGAAAACACTACAAAGCATCTTATGCATCTATGAGAAATGTTTCTGATCAGAATAGTATATTTATGGGTGGTAATCATTAAAGAAAACACCACAAATCATCTAATCCTACTTTGAGAAGTGTTTCTGATCAGAGTACTTTATTTATGAGTGATAACCTTTCAAGAAAACTCCACAAAACATCATGTCTTAATACGATAAGAGTTTCTTCTTTAAGTGCTTCATTTAAGTGTTGTAACCATTCACCAAAACACCACGAAGAAGTATAGAATACCACATTATGTGCTTCATGTCTGAGTTCTAATTTAGTAGTGATTCTGATCAGAGTACTTCATTTATGGGTCGTAACCATTAAAGAAAATACAACAAAGCATCTTATCCTTCTAAGAGAAGTGTTTCAGATCTGATTACTTCATTTATGGGTGGTAACCATTCAAAAAACACCACAAAGCATCTTAACCTTCTATGAGAAGTGTTTCTGATGAGAGTACATCAATTATGGGTGGCAACCATTAGAGAAGACACCACAATGCATCTTATCCTACTACATAAGTGTTTCAGATCGGAAAACACCACAAAATATCTTATGCTTCTATCAGAAGCCTTTAAGTTTTGATTACTTCCATTTATCGATAGTAATCATTTAAGAAAACAACACAAAGCATCTTATGCATCTATGAGAAATATTTCTGATTAGAGTACTTCATTTATGGATGGTAACCGTTAAAGAAAACACCACAAATCATCTTATCATACTTTGAGAAGTGTTTCTGATCAGAGTACTTCATTTATGAGTGGTAACCTTTCAAGAAAACTCCACAAAGCATCATATCTTACTACGAGAAGAGTTTATTCTTTGTGTGCTTCATTTAAGTGTTGTAACCATTCACCAAAACACCACGAAGAAGCATAGAATACCACTTTATGTGCTTCATGTTTGAGTTCTTAATTTATGAGTGATTCTGATCAGTGTACTTCATTTATGTGTTGTAACCATTAAAGAAAACACAACAAAGCATCTTATCCTACTACGAGAAGTGTTGCAGATCTGATTACTTAATTTATGGGTGGTAATCATTCAAGAAAACACCACAAATCATCTTATCCTTCTATGAGAAGTGTTTTTTTTATCAGAGTACATCAATTATGGGTGGTAACCATTAGAGAAGATACCACAAAGCATCTTATCCTAATACTGAAGTGTTTCAGAACGCATCATTCGTTTATGGGTGGTAACGTTTAATGAAAACCCAACAAAGCAACAAAGATTACTATGATAAGTATTTGTTCTTCGAATACATCTGTTAAGGGTGGCAACCATTAAAGAAAACTCCACAAATCATCTTATCTTATTACAATAAGTGTTTCAAATCTTATAACTTCATTTATGTGTGATAATGTTTCAAGAAAACTCTACAATACCTCAGAGCCTACTACGAGATGTGTTTCTTCTTCGAGTACTTTATTTAATGGTGATAACCATTCACTAAAATACCACGAAGAAGCATAGAATACCACCTTATATGCTTAATGTCTGAGTACATTTATGGGCGACAAACAATCAAGAAAACACAACAAAGTATCTCACCCTACTACGAAAAAAATTTCTAATCTAAGTACTTAATTTATGGGTGGTGGTTAATAAAGAAAACACCACAAAATATCTTATCCTACTATGAGTAGTGTTTCTGATCAGAGTAATTCATCTATGAGTGATAATCTTTAAAGAAAACTCCACAAAGCATCGTGTCTTACTATGGAATGAGTTTCTTCTCGAGTACTTCATCTAAGTGTTGTAATCATTCACTAAAGCCTCACGAAGAAGCACATAATACTACTCTATGTGCTTCATGTTCGAGTACTTAATTTATTAGTGATTCTGATCAGAGTACTTCATTTACATGTCGTAACCATTTAAGAAAACACAACAAAACATATTATCCTACTACGAGAAGTTTCCAGATCCGATTACTTCATTTATGAGTGGTAATCATTCAAGAAAACACCACAAATCATCTTATCCTTCTATGAGAAGTGTTTTTATCAGAGTACATCAATTATGGATGATAACCATTAGAGAAGACATCACAAAGCATCTTATCCTACTACAGAAGTGTTTTAGAACACATCATTCATTTATGGGTGGTAACGTTTAATGAAAACCCAACAAAGCATCAAAGACTACTAGGATAAGTATTTGTTCTTCGAATACCTCTGTTAAAGGTGGCAATCTTTCACTAAAACACTACGAAGGAGCATTGATTACCACTCTAGGTGCTTCATGTCCGAGTACGTCTTTTAAAGTTGGTAACCATTAAAGAAAACACCACAAATCATCTCATCTTATTACAATAAGAGATTGAGATCAGACTACTAGGATAAGTATTTGTTCTTCGAGTACTTCATTTAATGGTGGTAACCATTCACTAAAATACCATCCTATTTGCTTCAGGTCCGAGTACATTTATGGGCGACAAACAATCAAGAAAACATAACAAAGTATCTCATCCTACTACGAGAAGAATTTCTTATCTAAGTACTTCATTTATGGGTTTCAACTATTAAAGAAAACATCACAAAGCATCATATGCATCTATGAGAAGTGTTTCTGATCGGAGTACTTCATTTATGAGTGGTAACCTTTCAAGAAAACTCCACAAAGAATCATATCTTACTACAAGAAGAGTTTCTTCTCCGAGTACATTTTAGTGTTGTAATCATTCACTAAAACACCACGAAGAAGCATAGAATACCACACTATGTGCTTCATGTTCGTGTACTTAATTTATGAGTGATTCTGATCAGAGTACTTCATTTATGGGTGGTAACGTTTCAATAAAACCCCAGAAAAAATCACAGCCTACTACGAGAAGTGTTTGTTCTTCCAATACTTCAGTTAAGGTTGGTAACCTTTTACTAAAACACCACGAAGGAGCATTGATCACCACTCTAGTTGCTTAATATCCGAGTATTTCATTTAATGATGGTAACCATTAAAGAAACACCACAACGCATATTATCCTATTACAATAAGTGTTTCCGATCGGATTAGTTCATTAATGGGTGGTAACGTTTCAAGAAAACTTCACAAAGCCTCATAACCTACTACGAGAAGTGTTTCTTCTTCGAGCACTTAATTTAATGGTGGTAACCATTCACTAAAATACCACGAAGAAACATAGAATACCACCCTATGTGCTTCATGTCCAAGTACATCATTTAAGAACGGTAAACACTCAAGAAAACACCACAAATCATCTTATCCTACTACAAGAAGTGTTTCTTATCTAAGTACTTCATTTTTGGGTGGAAACCATAAAAAAAATACCACAAAACATCTTATCTTACCATGAGAAGTGTTTCTGATCAGAGTACTTCATCTATGAGTGATAACTTTTCAAGAAAACTCCACAAAGCATCGTGTCTTACTACGAGAAGAGTTTCAGATCTGATTACTTCATTTATGGTTGGCAACCATTCAGGAAAACACCACAAAACATCTCATGCTTCTATGAGAAGCCTTTAATATCCTATTAAATAGGTGGCAACCATTCAAGAAAACACACAAAGCATCTAATGCATCTATGAGAAAGGTTTCTGATCAGAATACTATATTTATGGGTGGTAACCATTATAGAAAACACCACAAATCATCTAATCCTACTTTGAGAAGTGTTTCTAAACAGAGTACTCATTTATGAGTGGTAACCTTTCAAGAAAACTCTACAAAACATCATGTATTAATACAAGAAGAGATTTTTCTTTGAGTGCTTCATTTAAGTGTTGTAACCATTCACCAAAACCCCACAAAGAAGCATAGAATACCACATTATGTGCTTCATGTCCGAGTTCTAATTTATTAGTGATTCTGATCAGAGTACTTCATTTATGTGTCGTAACCAATAAAGAAAACACAACAAACCATCTTTTCCTACTACGAGATTGTTTCTGATCCGATTGCTTCATTTATGAGTGGTAATCATTCTAGAAAACAATCAAGAAAACACAACAAAGTATCTCACCCTACTACGAGATGTAGTAGCTTTTAAAGAAAACAACACAAAGCATCTTATGCAACTATGAGAGGTGTTTCTAATCAGAGTACTTCCTTTATGAGTGGTAACCTTTCAAGAAAACTCCTTAAAGAATCATATCTTACTACGAGAAGAGTTTCTTCTCCGAGTACTTCATTTTAGTGTTGTAATCATTCACTGAAACACTACAAATAAGCATATAATACCACTCTATGTGCTTCATGTTCCTGTACTTAATTTATGAGTGATTCTCATCATAGTACTTCATTTATGAGTTGTAACCATTAAAGAAAACACCACAAAGCATAATATCCTACTACAAGAAGTGTATCGCAACAAATTACTTCATTTATGGGTGGTAACGTTTCAATAAAACCCCAGAAAAATTCATAGCCTACTACAAGAAGTGTTTTTTCTTCGAATACTTCAGTTATGGGTGGTAACCTTTTACTAAAACACCACGAAGAAGCATTGATTACCACTATAGTTGCTTAATGTTCGAGTATTTCATTTAATGTTGGTAACCATTAAAAAAACACCACAACGCTTCTTATCTTATTACAATAAGTGTTTCCGATCGGATTAGTTCATTACTGGGTGGTAACGTTTCAAGAAAACTCCACAAAGCCTCATAGCCTACTACGAGAGGTGTTTCTTCTTCGAGCATTTATTTTATGATGGTAACAATTAACTAATATACCACGAAGAAGCGTAGAATACCACCCTATGTGCTTCATGTCCGAGTACATCATTTATGAATGGTAAACACTCAAGAAAACACCACAAATCATCTTATCCTACTACAAGAAGTGTTTCTTATCTGAGTACTTCATTAATGGATGGCAACCATCAAGAAAATACCACAAAACATCTAATCCTACTATGAGGAGTGTTTATGATCGGAGTACTTCATCTATGAGTGATAACCTTTCAAGAAAACTCCACAAAGCATCATGTCTTACTACGAGAAGAGTGTCTTCTCGAGTACTTCATTTAAGTGTTGTAATCATTCACTAAAGCACCACAAAGAAGAAGAGAATATTACTCTATGTGCTTCATGTCCGAGTACTTAATTTATGAGTGATTCTGATCCGAGTACATTTCTAGTTGGTAACCATTAATTAAAACACCACAAAGCATCTAATCCTACTAAGAGAAGTGTTTCAGATCCGATTACTTCATTTATGGGTGGTAACCATTCAGGAAAACACCACAAAACATCTCATGCTTCTATGAGAGGCCTTTAATATCATATTACGTCATTTATGCGTGGTAACCATTCAAGAAAACACTACAAAGCATCTTCTGCTTCTATGAGAAATGTTTCTGATCAGAATACTACATTTATGGGTGGTAACAATTAAAGAAACACCTCAAATCATCTAATCCTACTTTGAGAAGTGTTTCTGATCAGAGTACTTCATCCATGAGTGATAACCTTTCAAGAAAACTCCACAAAGCATCATGTCTTACTACGTGAAGAGTTTCTTGTCGAGTACTTCATTTAAGTATTGTAATCATTCACAAAAGCACCACGGAGAAGCAGAGAATACTACTCTATGTGCTTCATGTCCGATTACTTAATTAATGAGTGATTCTGATCAGAGTACTTCATTTATAAGTGGTAACCATTAAATAAAATACCACAATGCATCTTATCCTACTACGAGAAGTGTTTCAGATCTGATTACTTCATTTATGGGTCGTAACCATTCAGAAAAATACTACAAAACATCTCATGCTTCTATGAGAAGCCTTTAATATCCTATTACTTCATTTATGGGTGGTAACCATTCAGGAAAACACACAAAGCATCTAAAGCATCTATGAGAATACCACTTTATGTGCTTCATGTCCGCGTTCTTAATTTATGAGTGATTCTTATCAGAGTACTTCATTTATGCGTCGTAACCATTAAAGAAAACACAACAAAGTATCTTATCGTACTCCGAGAAGTGTTTTAGATCCAATTACTTCATTTATGAGTGGTGATCATTCAAGAAAACACAACAATGCATCTTATCCTATTACGGGAAGTGTTTCAGATCTGATTACTTCATTTATGGTTGGCAACCATTCAGGAAAACACCACAAAACATCTCATGCTTCTATGAGTGCTTAATTTAAGTGTTGTAACCATTCACCAAAACCCCACAAAGAAGCATAGAAAACTACATTATGTGCTTCATGTCCGAGTTCTAATTTATTAGTGATTTTGATCAGAGTACTTCATTTGTGGGTCGTAACAATTAAAGAAAACACAACAAAGCATCTTATCTTACTACAAGAAGTTTTCAGATCCGATTACTTCATTTATGAGTGGTAATCATTCAAGAAAACACCTCAAATCATCTTATTCTTCTTTGAGACGTGTTTTATCAGAGTACATCAATTATGGGTGGTAACCATTAGAGAAGACACCAGAAAACATCTTATCTTACTACATAAGTGTTTCAGAATGCATCATTCGTTTATGGGTGTTAACGTTTAATGAAAACCCAACAAAGCATCAAAGACTACTAGGATAAGTATTTATTCTTCGAATACTTCTGTTAAGCGTGGCAACCTTTCACTAAAATACTACGAAGGAGCATTGATTACCACTCTAGGTGCTTCATGTCCGAGTACGTCATTTAAAGTTGGTAACCATTAAAGACAACACAAATCATCTTATCTTATTACAATAAGTGTTTCAGATTGGATTACTTCATTTATGTGTGGTAATGTTTCAAGAAAACTCCACAATGCCTCAGAGCCTACTACAAGAAGTGTTTCTTCTTTGAGAATTTCATTTGATGGTGGTAACCATTCACTAAAACACCACGAAGAAGTATAGAATACCACCCTATATGCTTCATGTCCGAGTACATTTATGGGCGACAAACAATCAAGAAAACACAACAAAGTACTTCATTTATGGGTGGTAGCTATTATAGAAAACATCACAAAACATCTTATGCAACTATGTGAAGTGTTTTTGATCAGAGTAATTCATTTATGAATGGTAACCTTTCAATAAAACTCCACAAATAATCATATCTTACTACGAGAAGATTTTCTTCTCCGAGTACTTCATTTTAGTGTTGTATTCATTCACTGAAACACCATTAAGAAGCATAGAATAGCACTCTATGTGCTTCATGTTCGTGTACTTAATTTATGAGTGATTCTAATCATAGTACTTCATTTATGAGTGGTAACCATTAAAGAAAACACCACCAAGCATAATATCATACTACGAGAAGTGTATCACAACGAATTACTTCATTTATGGGTGGTAACATTTCAATAAGACCCCAGAAAAAATCACAGCCTACTACGAGAAGTGTTTGTTCTTCGAATACTTCAGTTATGGGTGGTAACCTTTTACTAAAACACCACGAAGGAGCATTGATCACCACTCTAGTTGCTTAATATCCGAGTATTTCATTTAATGATGGTAACAATTAAAGAAACACCACAACACATATTATCCTATTACAATAAGTGTTTCCGATCGGATTAGTTCATTAATGGGTGGTAACGTTTCAAGAAAACTCCAAAAAGACTCATAGCTACAACGAGAAGTGTTTCTTCTTCGAGCACTTCTTTTAATGGTGGTAACCATTCACTAAAATACCACGAAGAAGCATAGAATATCACCCTATGTGCTTCATGTCCGAGTACATCATTTATTAACGGTAAACACTCAAGAAAATATCACAAAACATCTTATCCTAATATGAGAAGTGTTTCTGATCGGAGTACTTCATCTATGAGTGATAATCTTTCAAGAAAACTCCACAAAGCATCATATCTTACTACGAGAAGAGTTTCTTCTCGAGTATTTCATTTAAGTGTTGTAATCATTTACTAAAGCACCACGAAGAAGAAGAGAATACTACTCTTTGTGCTTCATATCCGAGTACTTAATTTATGAATGATTTTGATCCGATTACTTCATTTATAGGTGGTAACCATTAAATAAAACACCCCAAAACATCTAATCCTACTACGAGAAGTGTTTCAGATCCGATTACTTCATTTATGGGTGGTAACCATTTAGGAAAACACCAAAAAACATCTCATGCTTCTATGAGAAGCCTTTAATATCCTATTACTTAATTTATGAGTGGTAACCATTCAAGAAAACACTACAAAGCATCTTATGCTTCTATGAGAAATATTTTGATCAAAATATTACATTTATGGGTGACAACCATTAAAGAAAACACCCCAAATCATCTAATCCTACTTTGAGAAGTGTTTCTAATCAAAGTACTTCATTTATGAGTGATAACCTTTCAAGAAAACTACACAAAACATCATATCTTACTATGAGAAGTGTTTCTGATTAGAGTACTTCATTTAATGGTGGTAACCTTTCAAGAAATCTCCACAAAGCATCATGTCATACTACGAGAAGAGTTTCTTCTCGAGTACTTCATTTAAGTGTTGTAATCATTCCCTAAAGCGCCATGAAGAAGCATAGAATACTACTCTATGTGTTTCATTTTCGAGTACTTAATTTATGAGTGATTTGATCAGAGTACTTCATTATAGGTGATAACCATTAAATAAAACACCACAATGCATCATATCTTACTATGAGAAGTGTTTCTGATTAGAGTACTTCATTTAATGGTGGTAACCTTTCAAGAAATCTCCACAAAGCATCATGTCCTACTACGAAAAGTGTTTCAGATCCGATTACTTCATTTATGGGTCATAACCATTTAGGAAAACACCACAAAACATCTCAAGCTTCTATGAGAAACCTTTAATATTCTATTACTTCATTCATGGGTGGTAACCATTCACGAAAAAACACACAAAGCATCTAACGCATCTATGAGAATACCACTTTATGTGCTTCATGTCCGAGTTCTTAATTTATGAGTGATTCTGATCAGAGTATTTCATTTATGGGTCGTAACCATTAAAGAAAACACAACAAAGTATCTTATCCTACTCCGAGAAGTGTTTCAGATCTGATTACTTCATTTATGGGTGGTAATCATTCAAGAAAACACAACAAAGCATCTTATCCTTCTATGATAAGTGTTTTTAATCAGTGTACATCAATTATGGGTGGTAACCATTAGAGAAGGCACCACAAAGCATCTTATCCTACTGTTGAAGTGTTTCAGAACACATCATTCGTTTATGGGTGGTAACGTTTAATGAAAACCCAACAAAACATCATAGACTACTTGGATAAGTATTTGTTCTTCGAATACTTCTGTTAAGGATGGCAACATTTCACTCAAACACCACGAATGAGCATTGATTACCACTCTAGGTGCTTCATGTCCGAGTACGTCATTTTAGGTTGGTAACCATTAGAGAAAACACCACAAATCATCTTATCTTATTACGATAAGTGTTTTAGATCGGATTACTTCATTTATGTGTGGTAATGTTTCAAGAAAACTCCGCAAAGCCTCAGAGCCTACTACAAGAAGTGTTTCTTCTTCGAGTACTTCATTTAATGGTGGTAACGATTCACTAAAACACCACAATGAAGCATAGAATACCACTCTATGTGCTTCATGTCCGAGTACTTAATTTATGAGTGATTCTGATCAGAGTGCTTCATTTATAGATGGTAACCACATACAATCAAGAAAACACCACATAGCATCTTATCCTACTACGAGAAGTGTTTCAGGTCTGATTACTTCATATATGGGTGGTAATCATTTAGAAAAACACCACAAAACATATTATGCTTCTATGAAAAGTCTTTAATATTTTATTTTTTCATTTATGGGTGGTAACCATTTAAGAAAACACTACAAAGCATCTTATGCATCTATGAGAAATGTTTCTGATCAGAATACTTCATTTATAGGTGGTCACCATTAAAGAAAATTCTTATTGAGAAAATAGAAAAGAAATTGCAATGTTGACAAGGTAAATTCTTCTCATTAGGAGGGAGGTTAATTTTCCTTAATTCAGTAATCATAGCAATACCTTTGTATTGGCTATCTCTGTTTAGGTTGCCAGTTAATGTAAGGATAAGAATAGATAGATTAAGAAGAAAATTCTTATGGTTTGGTGGTAGTACAGTCAGGAAAAAAATGACTCTAGTACCCTGGTCAACTGTTTGTAAAAGCAAAGACCAAGGTGGTTTAGGGATTCTAGACTTAGACATAATGAACAAAGCCTTGCTATCTAAATGGTGGTTTAGATTTAATGATCCCCTAGTTAAGGGATTATGGAAGGATATTTTAGCAAAGAAATATAAAAACAAACATAATACTAATATCTATTCATCTTTCTGGAAAAGTGTTAACCTTCTAAACCATGTCATGTCAATTAGTATCAATAAAAAATTAGGTGATGGGTCTAACATAAGCTTTTGGAATGACAGGTGGAAGGGTGAATTTTCTCCCTCCTCTTCCTTAATTTATTTTTAGCTAGCTCTCATTCGTACATTAAGGTAGATAAAGCCTTTATTAATAGCCATCTTTCTTTGAAATTTAATAGACAGTTAACTGGAATGTTAGATAAAGAATGAAAAAATTTACAAGCTATAGTGTCAGATGTTCATATTTGCCCCTCGCAAAAAGATATAATTATATGGAGGTGGAATAGTACTGGCAAATTCTCTGTCCAAGAGATGTATAGATGGTTGAAAGAAAACTGTTATTCTGTTATTTTGTTATCGTTTGTTTGGAGAATTAGTTTTATTTTGATACTGACATATCTAGATACTATGTTATGATGATTTCATGAATGTAATAGGCTAGTTTACATATTTTTTTGCTAAGGACTAGAACGTATATGTATTAGGACTCTTTAATATAGTTGTTTCAATGAAACATGCACGTTTTTACCCTGCTTTTTCTAAAAAAAAACCATTAAAGAAAACACCACAAATCATCTAATCCTACTTTGAGAAGTGTTTCTGATCAGAGTACTTCATTTATGAGTGGTAACCTTTCAAGAAAACTCCACAAAGCATCATATCTTACTAAGAGAAGAGTTTCGTCTTTGAGTGCTTCATTTATGTGTTGTAACCATTCAAAAAAACACCACGAAGAAGCATAGAATACCACTTCATGTGCTTCATATCCGAATTCTTATATTATGAGTGATTATGATCAGAGTACTCAATTTATGGGTCGTAACCATTAAAGAAAAAACAACAAAGCATATTATCCTACTACGAGAAGTGTTTCAGTCCGATTACTTCATTTAAGGGTGGTAATCATTCAAAAAAATACTACAAAGTATCTTATCCTTCTATGAGAAATGTTTTTTTAATTAGAGTACATCAACTA
>CAXKVX010003772.1:0-21583 GCA_964058865.1 Eleocharis quinqueflora
AGTTCTTCTACAAATGAAATAAAAAAAGTACTGGCATAAGGTACGACCATCACAGTAAATTTTGAATATGAAATTAAATTAATGAAAGGCACCTTATATACAAGTACGTGAAGAAGGCCTAAGTAACTAGGTAATGAAAAAGAGCTGCTACTACAATCCATCCATTGCATTAGGTAGAGAAATAATGGCGCAAAAGGGCTATATGATAATCTCATTTGCACACCAGCACCTCCATATGCTCTCTGTATAGAATCAGCCCTGCATTTTTTTCAGAACACCCGTTAAAATCCGGAAAATTACATCATGGTCAATTTTTATTCTTAAAATGATAATAAAGAAAGCGGGCAAGGCCAAACAACACTTAAGATAGACGAATTTAGTGTTATCCCCAAAACCCAAAAATGAAGAAAGACAATTGCTTTTTCTTAGTAAAGAAAATTAAATAACAGTAAAATAATGGAAACTTCAGTGTAGCCCTGTCTAACCTCTAAACTTGAAGAAGCGTACATATTCGGATATTCCTTAACCCTTTGAACGCGAGTAGGTAACTTTAGCAGAAAGGAAGTTCCACAAATCCACCGTTCTGCCCTTTGCAACCTTAAGAGGGGCGATTTTAACATTGTTTGGTTTTTGGTTTTTCAGGGGTATAAAAGAAATTGTAAAAAAAATACGATCATGGCATCCCCTAGCAATTAGAATTAGAGAGAAAGAGAGAGAGATTACAACTTACAAGGTATTGGCATGGTTGATATCAGCTTCAAGAGCCTTGATAGAACCTCTAAGAGAGAAAGACCTCGTAATTTGGCCCTGGTACATGACCTCAAACACAAAGTAGAACGCTTCTGTTGCTTCTCTTTCGCGGAAGAAAACCCAACGGAGATAAGAGGCGGAATTAAAGTGGAAGAAGAGAAAGGGAATCAATTTAATTTAATTCAATTTATGAAGTAGAGAACTTGAAAAACCAAACCAACAAAAGGGGTTTTTGCTTTGGAAGAAAGAAATAAAGAGGTGCTAGGAGAGAAAACGGGAGAGAGAGAGAAGAGAGATTTTTAGTTTAGGGAATTGGAATCCTTTTGGAAGGTACCGTTTGTTTGGTTTATATAACCATTAATTCACCAGAACCAGAGGCGTCGTTGCTTCAGACAAGACCACAACTGAATTAAATATTTCTAGAGGAAGAAAAATGGTATAAGTGGAGGGAACGGAAAGGAGAAATGTGACACAGCAATTCAAGCTTCTTGTTTTTGTTTGTAAGAAAAGTAGTAAACAAATGGATGCATCGCCTCTCTTGTAGGCCTTATGTATAATTTTTTTGTATTATTTTATTTTCTTTCTTCATTTTGAATTGAATAGTAGGATTGTGTTGTGTTGTAATGGATTAGAGATGATAAGTCTTGTGGATCCCACACGAAGAGAAAAGTATATTAAATGAGATGAAGCTTTTACTGATATGTCCTTATTAAAGATATATATCACTATGTTCAGAAAATAAAACCTTTCCTGCATGTACTGTCTTTGAAACAAAATTTACACCCGTTTTTTTTTTGTTTCTAGATGAGTCCTTATTGGCAGCCATCAACTCTTTGCCAAAATAGTTGAGTCGCTATATCTTTTGTTTTTAAAACTTATTACTTCAATGTCTAGAAATGTGTAATGTTCTTATATATTTTTTGAAGTAAAAAAATTCAGTCTTCTAAGTTATCTCATATTATTATATCAATATTTGTTGTTCGTTGTTATATTAAATCTCTATGCAACTTTTCCCCTACCTTTCTTTCAAGAATCCTTCATTGCTTTGAAAACCACAACTTTTATAATTAATAGTCAGCAATTGCTAGTTTAAATTTTTAAAAAAGTGTTTTGAGCAATAAAAATATAGGCTTGTTGAATAAGTATAATATAAAAATACAAGCAAGTCCTACTAGTGTAGTGGTGAGGTACAAAACTTTCATGAGAAATGTCTGGGATTCAAGCTTCGCTATGGACTACTTTTAAAAGAGTTTTCAAGTTTATTTTCTGATTTATTTATGAGTGTGTGTTGTAAGCATACGGACAACGGATAATATATATATATATATATATATATATATATATAAATACAAAAGAGTTATTTGAATAAGTATTAGCAACATGAAATAAATTCAAAACATATCCCCACCAAAATGGAGCGGGTGGTTCTTCCTATCCCCACCAAAACCATGACAACTGGATTTTTTTCCCTCCTCTCTTATTCTCTTTTCATCGTTTTGTTTTCCAGTTTTGCTAGTTGGTCCTTGATTTCTTTGAGGGGCTAAACAGGAAATTTGTTTGTTTTAGTTTTGGTTTTTGTAAGCGGATAAAGCGATGTATGGTGCGCACAGAAAGGCACCACTTTCTGCCCAAATCTTTTGATATCCGGTATTCCGGTTTCTCACTAATTTTATTTCTTTGCGCTTTATCTTTGTGATATAAAATGGCATTCAAATCACCTATTTTTTAAAAAGAAAAAAAAGTAGAACTCTGTTATTCTAATATAAATCGTTGTATTTTATCGAATGGATCCGATTTATTTTAGAAAAGACCCCATCAGCTCAAATTTGTGCAGATTGAACTGCTTATTTCCAATCCGACGATCCAGCTGATGATAACATGAACCTCTCTTTTTTCAAAATAATATCCGATTCGGATCCCTATAAAATGAGACACAAAATAATTTTGTGATTAATCTTCTGGGAGTTGAAATATCGATTCTTTCATTGATTCCTTCATCGATTTCAACATGACAGGTTCAGTTGAGTTCAGTTTGCATTTTGTTTTTATTATAATGCACGTTGTTTATTGTATTATGCATGTTGTTTTTGTTATTATGCATATAATTGACCGAACGCTCCATTGAAAACGAACGTCGCTACGCTCATCGATGCAGATCACTACGCTCATCGATACGAACTGGATGAATTCAGTTGCATTTATTTTAAAAATTATTGTAATTATTATGCATGTTGTTTTCGTTATTATGCTTAACAATCAAAATAATGCAAACAACATGCATAATAACAAAAACATCATGCATACTAACGAAAACATAATAAATCACAAGTAGAACAAAAAAACATAATGAACTTAATATATAAATCATAAGTATTTTGATTGTTATGCATGTTATTAGATGCACAATAACAAAAATAACATGCATAATAACGAAAACAACATGCATAAGAAGTAAAGCAAAATTTTGTCGAATTTTAACTGAACGCGTACAGTAAAAATCGATGATGGGATCGAACTTAAAATCAGCCGAACATTTTCCTAATCTTCTTTCTAACATGATATGATTTGACGTGGATCAAATTCAAAGCTCTTCAACTCTGGTTCCGTAAAGAATAGGATGTCAAACTTGTGTCAAGTGTCAACACCGAAAAGACAATGCCTTAAACACTAGGTAATGCATAACTATTGTTCAGTAATTTTCCCAAGTGTCGGAATTTTCAACAAAATTATTATCGGAATCAATTACAATCATATGAATCAGAATTTTCAACAAAATTATTATTAGAATCATTTACTATTATAATAGTACAATCCAAATTGATATTGATTCATAACATACATTTACTATTATTAAATTTACTTACCATCAAACAAAGGGTTAATGATCAACTTGATCTTTTCAAAAGTTTGCGAACTAAAAAGTGAAGGAAACAACTTAGTACATTTAAATAAGTTCATTTAATTCATATTATTTGATTGTATTGAAATTTGCATCATAGATTCAATTAAACATTAGAAATTGATGGAGTATCAGAAAGCACATATCTTAGTGTATCTAAAATTTATCTAAAGCGAATTCTGTTGGACTTAATTTGGTGCAATTCATTTAGGATACGAACCAAAATACAAAATCTCTAAATTACGAAAATCAATTGCAACAATTCAAATCTCTGTGCTACGTGTTCAGAATAAAAAAAACGAGAGCGGAAGCGGTACTTACCTTCCACCCCTACAGTCTATCTTGTACATTCGTCTTTTCAACGGAGCCCCTCTAGTGGCATAAGTGCGGAAGCGTGTCGTCGTGCGCTAGCGATCCAATCCATTTTATTCAAGTGTCTATCTTTTCTCCAAAGTCACGAACGAAACAATGAAGTAATTTTCTTTTTAATGGAATGAGAAATGAGGCTATGCACAAAACATGTCTCCTATGTCGATAACCGAGAATTTTTTGTTCAACGAAATATTGTCAATGGGTGGAGACCCAGCGCTATTTATAGAGGCGTTAGTGTATCTTGAAAAAATGCCAAATTAATTATCAAATATTCATCAAATATTTGAAATTATATTCTCTCTAATTCTTTTCCAAATTCTAATATTCACTTCTGTAAATATTTCTACGAATTTGGTATGATAGCTATAATATTCAATCAGAAAAGATAACGATAAATCTAAGCAGTCAAAATCTGCCTTGGAATAGGTCTCTTGCGGTCGCAATGAGGGCTATTGCGGCCATAATAGATCTTCTGAAAATTCAGAAGATTATTGCCAAATCTTCCTACTTCATTACGACCGCAAAGGATCTTATTGTGACTGCAATAGACTTGCGTTTGTGCTGTTTTGCTTGAGCTTTGATCCAATTTGAGTTAGGTTTAGCCCAAACAATATTTCTGACTTTACACTAACACCAATATATAGTTTAATTAATCATAATTGGTCTATTAACAATTATAATGAATTTACTTAAATTCTATATGCATTCGGACCCAAAATCTTAGTCAAATACGTATAATGACATTGAATATCAGTTAATCACATTATTTGGCATATCCATATATTACTCCCCGTAATATTAGGTGATAGTGTGTGACACGTAGTCCAAACTTTATTTATTGGAATTGACGTCTCAATTCCAACAATCTCTCACATGGACAAGTGTGACTCATTTGATTACATATGTCAGTGAATTTGCAGATTACTTGAACTTTTTTGTCTCTTTTCGTATCTCTTAACCAATTCGGTCCACCAATTATACCAACAAGGGACTTAAGCAGTGTCGCCACATTTTCTGCATGACTTAGCCGACTAAAATCACAGTGCCAAACACAACTGGATGACATGAATTAGATTTTGGTCATATAGTTCAAAAATTACACGAGAATGTGATTATACATGTCTATTTCAGAATGGGTCATCACTACTTTAGTGAGGTCAAAAACTTTAAAGAAGGAAGTGTGACTTGTATATAAATCACAACTTGTTGCAAATCACATAGAACATGTATTTTCTCAAAATCAGACTACCACATTTTTAAAAAATCTTGTGAATACGAAGTTTGTACTATCATATGTTCTATCTTCCAACATTTCTTTTAGACTACTAGAAACTTATTAATTTCCAGTATTATCGAGAGATGTAACTTGCATATATATTATGACTTGTTGTAAATTACATAGAACATATATTTTCTCAAAATCAGACCTCCACATTTTCTACAATCCTTGTGAATATGAAGCATGTACTACTATATGTTCTATCTTTTAATCTCTCTTTTAGGAAACTTATATGAAAAATATTTCAACCTTATTAAGTTTCTAGTATTATCATGCATGGCTCCTTTATTGTCACAATATAACTTAAATGATCTCAACACCGAGTTCATTAGAGTGACATTTTATGAGAACATGCATTTAATCCTGAAAACAAATTTGGTATGACCTCAAAAACTTTTTCAACATCTGATATTAGAGTATTAATCTTTTGTTTGAGTCCCTTTTAAGGTCTCGTAAAAGATCTTATAAATATCTTTATACTAAGTATTTTCTTGAATATGTCGTTATATAACACAATATCTTTATGGCCATATATCAACATATTTAATGCTTATAAGGCATATATAAATACATAGATTTTATTGCTTTTGATTTCGATCAGGGGCATTAATTCTTGTTCTTTAAGACATTTTGTATTTTCGTTTTACTCTCACATAACTCGAATAGTCTGATTTATCAACATTTGATTAGATCATAATTTGATAATACTTTATTGAGACCCTTTAATTGCATAGATATTATTTTCTTTGTGCAACCTATAACCCTAATGAAAAATTCTTAAGTTGCATCTTTAATATATATTCAAAACTTTAAACATGGTGTCATTAATTCTTTTAGAGAATCTCTAAGGAAAAATTCTTTATAACTTATATATGAAGCCATTTACGACAAATTTAACTTTATATTTCTAAACATTACCATTTTTAATTCCGTATTGTTTCAAATTTTCATTTGTACTAAAACATATATAATACTTTAAGGTAATGAAGAAAATATTCAATATTGTTAGTAAGTGGTTTCATTTTCTAATTTCTATATATAAGATTACTTATTCACTTTCTAGAGCATATAACTATTTCTTTAGTCATGTTTTGTAGAAGAACTTGAAAACACGACTTTATAGTTGCAATACTGTTTACTCTAGTAAATTGTGCCACTTGCGTAACATTTTTTTTGAGTATTTTCTCAACAGAGAAATTATCATTAAATAACACAAAATATCTTATTCCAAAATACTCACCGACATACAGCCAATATTATTGCAAGAGGCAATATGTCTAGTTGGGTAAATTTTGGGTCATATGTATTATTTATACTGCTGAGTATTTAACTGAATCATCATCTAACAACACAAGTTTTCTTATTCCAAAACACCCATGAGCTTATAGCCAATATCATCGCAAGAAGCAATGCATCTATTTGGGCTTGTTTTGGGTCTATGTGTCATTAATTGAGTCTCTTATTTGAGGTGGAGTTTGCTTA
This sequence comes from Eleocharis quinqueflora, assembly GCA_964058865.1. Taxonomy (NCBI): domain Eukaryota; kingdom Viridiplantae; phylum Streptophyta; class Magnoliopsida; order Poales; family Cyperaceae; genus Eleocharis; species Eleocharis quinqueflora. The sequence goes on from CAXKVX010003772.1 coordinate 6,783, forward strand.
TTGATAAAAGATTTTTTTTCGATATACAATCTTGATCAAATTGTGAACATGATCAGAACAAAGGTCCTAAATCATATCCTCACTGATCTTGACTTGAATTAGAATAAAAAACGGGCGAAGGCCTAAGATTTTATTCTAATTCATGTCTTCTTTTTTTCGAAAAATGATTAATAGACTTAAGATTTATTTCCGATATATTACCTTGACCAGATTGTGAACATGGTTCGAACGAAGGTCTTGAAAGCCATATTCTCACTAGTCTTGACTTAAATTATAATAAAAAGCCGAGCGAATGCTCGTGATTTATTCTAATCCATGTCTCCATTTTTGGAAAAATGATTAATAGATTCTAATAAAATCCCGAGATTATTTTCGATATGAAACCTTGATCAGATTGAAAACATGATCAGAATGAAGGCCCTAAATCATATTTTCACTGATCTTGGCTTGAATTAGAATAAAAAAGCTGAGCGAAGGCCCAAGATTTATTTTAATTCATGTCTTCTTTTTCGAAAATAATTTATGGACTTTATTAAAATCTCCAATCTTAAAAATCTCTTTAATGTCTAAAATCTTATCTTTTATTATATCTCCCCCACAAACTCTATATCCTCAAATAGTGTTCTCAAAAAATTTGGGCGGGTCTTCCCGCCCGTGGACTCGCCCGTGCCCCACCCGTACCCGTGCCCAGATCCGACCCGACCCGTGGATCCCGGATCCCCCAAATCCCCCAAACCCGTCTGGATCCATGCCCGTGTAGATCCGTGCCTAGATCCGCCCGTGCCCGACCCGTGGACCCGTGGATCCGTGGAAAATTCAAAATAATTAAAAAAATACAAAAAATTCAAAAAATTAAATAAAATTAAAAAAAATTAGAAAAATTCGAATATATATATATTAAAATAATGTGCAGTTTTAAATTCAAAAATTAAAATTCAAAAAATTCAAAAAAATTTCAAAAATTTCAAAAAAATCAAAAAGTTGGACGGATCCGACCCGACCCGTGGCCGACCCGTCTGGACCCGCCCGGGTTTATCACGGGTCGGGTTGAGAGTTTTGAGTTCGGACCCATACATACCCGCCCCGCCGTACCCGTGGACCCGCCGTACCCGTGGATCCGGGCGGGTCGGAACCACGGGTACCCGACCCGCCCCGTTATTAATTCACTATCTTCAAAGAATCTAATGTCTCAATTATTTGTGTTCTGTAGGTTTGTAATAATATCTTTAGAGGAACGTACTCAAATGACAACTTATTTTTCTTACGTTCAATTTGAACGTACCCATATTCCTTAAAGATTCAAATATACATTCAAATCATTCTTATGGCATAAGAAAGTTGTATTTAGTGAGTATTTAAAATATATTTTGTCTTATGCTGCAGTACTTTAGACTTATTATCATAGATTTTATATGCAACTTTAATTGCATCATTATATTTCCTTTTATTGTGAATAAAATTCGAAAATATAAATGACACGAATTCGTTTAAAATCTATTAAACCCCAGAAGTCTCAACTTAAAATCTATAAATGACACAAATTCTTATGGAGTTTGTAAGGAGTAACATTTTCTGCAGGTTCGGTCTTCCGTCCGCCATTATATCAGACAACATACTGCAATTATGTGCATGAGAGTTCAACAGCTGATGTGCATTGCAACAAGTGCTCAACAATTATGTGTCAGTGGCCCATCCTCAGAGCAACGGCCAAGTGGAAGTCACCAACAGAACAATTCTAGACGACCTTCGGAAGAAGATAAAAGGATGTAAGGGGTAATGGCCCTAGCTATTAGATGAAGTATTATGGGCCTACCAAGCAACACCCCGCGTAGGCACAGACAAGTCCCCTTATGAGTTGATCTTCGGTATGGAGGCAATGACCCCGGTTGAGTTGATGGGTAGATCACCGAGTCTGGTTCATTATGAGGAAGAAGCTAATGAGGTCAATAAGCAGCTGGCGTTACAAGGCATCGAAGAATTGAGGGTGGTCGCTCGCCTGAGAACAGCCGAGTACAAGAAAAGAGTGAGACAAGCTTTCAGCAAGAGGATGACTCCGAGGCAATTTCAGCTAGGAGATCTGGTGTTAAGAAAGGTGGAAGCAACATGAAAGAAGATGGATAAGTTGGACCTAACTTGGGAAGGACCGTTTAGGGTGGTCAGAACGCACAACAATGGGGAATCCAAACTGGAGGATCTGGACGGAACATCGATCCCCATGACATGGAATGTAGAACACTTGCGAAGCTTCTACCACTAAGCACCGAGCACTCTTCAACAAAGGGCAGCATAATTAGAGGGTAATCGAAATGTACTCTTTTCCTTCTCTAAGTTTTATCCCATAGGGTTTTATTAGGAAGGTTTTTAATGAGGCAGCAAGGACTATCACTCAGGCCAGGAGAAGAGATTTTTGCATCTTTAAGTTTTTTTTTTCTGTTTTCTTCATGTAAAAACAAAAGAAAAGAGAAAGTATGAAACATTCAACAAAGTAGTGAGCAACTTATGTTTTCTATTTTTAAATTTGTGATGATTCATCTCTGTGTGCAACTCGGTTTTCATCTATGTGTGCAACTTAGTTCTCATCTCTGTGTGCAACTCGTCCTCTCCCAAATACAATTTATCCCTCGTCTCGATGTGCAACTCATCCCTTGTCTTTGTGTGCAACTCGGTCATCCTTTACGCGCGTAACTCGATATTCATTTCTGTGTGCAACTTGTCTTTCGGCTTCGTACACTACTCATCCCTCGTCTCGGTGTGCGACTCAGTCATCTTTTACGCGCGCAACTTGACATTCATCTTTGTGTGCAACTTAGTTTCATCCTGTGTGTAACTCATCTCTCGTTTCTATGTGCAACTTGGGTCATTGAAATTAAAACTCGTCATTCAAAAGAAGTGCAAAAATATAAAGACAAAGACAAAGTAAAGATAAGGCAACACAATTACATTTTCATTTCCATTCAAACATCCAAAGTACATATATCCAAAAGAAAAAAAAACACGTACAACAACACATTACAAATGACAACACCTTACAAACAACACAACACAACTACTGGACCCCCCCATCTCGGCCCCCTTCACTCCCTCCTTGATCAGCTTTTCCCCCTTCTCACCATCATCCGTCGGGAGGGTAACACCTACCATCTCATCCTCGACCGGCCAGGTGCTCTCCCAAGGAAAGGAAACTCTGCGGCTCTCATAGTCGAGGAAGATGTCTGGAATTTCAAGAATTGCCCACTCGCCGAAACCAGACGGTCGTTCTCTTCATCTCAGGAATACCCGATCAAGACGGGAGCTTAATTAGGTACCACAGAAAAGCCTAGCTCCTCGGGACGGAAGGGATAGAACTTTTGGAGGGAAATAAGAGCGACATAAGCTCCATTCAACAACCTGGGAAGAGACATACACAAGAGCTGCCGTGAAGAAGGCTGAGGAGTTCAAGAACCTGCCGATGAGGTCGGAGTTGGCCCTCTTCTGGTCCTCGAAAGCGGCTGACTTCTTATTGTACAAACTCCTAAGGCCGCAGAGACAGTGGGCCTACTTGATATTCTCCATCCGAGAGCGAGAACGTTCTGCCACCAGCTTAGAGTTACGCTGGAAGAGTTCCGTTACCTCGTTCTCCAGCTCGGTGATCCTCCCTTCGGCTGAAGCGTACAAGTTGGATAACTTGCTGACTTCTGCTTTGGCCGCCTCTTCACCCGTGGCTTAGGTATTTTGCAGCTCGGCCTTCTCTCGCATCAGCTGCTCTTTCTTCGAAACCAACCTGGCCTTCTCAGCTTCGATAATGGCCTTGTGCTTGGCGACGGTATTTGCAATAGTTGGAGGGAGCTCTCCCCGTTCGAGGGTCGTCGCTTCTCCCAACCTTGAAGCCAACTCGGCTATGACGGTCCCTTGGAGGAAGCAGTCCTTGATAGCATAGGAAGCCAGTGACTCCAAGTTCATGTCGGCGTATTCGCACCTCAAATACCCAAGTGTATACTTGGACATAAGTTCCCGAGCGAAAGGGAGCAATGAAACCGGGGCATCTGAGAGGCCGCCCACGCTGGAGTCGGACATGAGCTCCCGATAGTGGGGGAGTCGGAGGTCGACACGATCCCCCTCATCAACGACAACCTTACCCTTTCGGCCGCCAGGATATGTCTTCCCCTTATCGGTTTGGCCGGCACCAAATGTCTCGCCCAAACCCGAGCCTTTCGGGGGCGACGGCAGAGTGCTCTTCGGAGCCGGGACCCGTTCGGGTGAAGGAGGACGAGGTCAGGAGTTCAGTGGAGTGACCGCGATGGCGGGAGCGGTCTTTCCAGCATCTCCTTTGCGGCCTTCCTCAACCGGGGTTTTTTAACGGGTTGAGAGGAACCCGAAACCTTGGCCTCGCACTTCTTGGATGCATCAGCTAGCCCTTTCAAGGCTTTGTCGACACCGCAGAAGGTGAAGGGCAACTCTTTCTTCATCATGATGTATGCACAACAAAAGTAAAGCAAAAAGAAGTTAAGTAGAAAGAAGTTAAGAACAATGAAGTACATAGGAAAAAGCATATAAGTAAGAATGTGTATGGTTGGAGAATGCTAACTGTAGTGAAAATTCTCGATTCTGAGGCGGAGAGCGGTCTCCTCGGAGTTTAGCAATCGACAGCCCTAATGTGTAACCTTGGTATTCCACTGTCGCCTTACTAAGACAATCCAAGGTGTGTCCAGTTCTCTAGGAGGGAGATAGAAGAAACCCTCGTTCCAACGATTAATCTTACTTATCGAACCGAAGATATGGTTTTCCCTCATCTTCTCCAGTCTTCGGTTAACTATGATCCAGGACTTTACGACGGTGAACTTGTAGAACTCCAAGAACAAGGAAACCATCGGGTGAGCGTTAGGGAGGTCCGCGAAGTATTCCCCGTGCTCACGGGTGAAGAAGGTCTCAAAGGAACAGATGTGGCACTAAGCCACGACATTTAACTGGCTCGGTGCTACATCTAAGCTTCTCAGGAGATTGACGATGAATTCGTTGAAAGGCAAGGCGACCCCACACTGTGCCAACTTGTGGTAGAAGCAATACCCCTTAGTGGAATGGTGGGCCCGATCTACCTCGGTCGCCGAGACCAACATCTTTCCCCCTCCTAATTAACCCCCTGCTTCACCCTTTTGATATCATCGGTATGCTTGGGGTCGCTGGTGAGGCCTTCAACCCAGGACAAGTCGATTCTCACCTCCTCAGACTCTCAATCCTTCAGGGGAACCCGCTCATCTTTTTTCTGCCAAAATAAAACGATCAGCTTCTTACCACCAAAAGGCTGGGGACCGCGTCTCGAGCCCACCGAATAACCAAAAGACATAAGAGAGGGTAACATCCATTCAACCTCAAGACTTACATTTAGCTTCCCGAAGTAATCCGATAGCTCCTCTTGATCCCCACCAACATCTCTTTCTTCGCTAGATTTTTCTCCCCTCTGATCACCAGACCGACTCGACCGTCCTCCCTCGTCCAATTGAGGAGCTTTCCCTTTGTCAACAGTGTGGGATTCAACATTGGGTTGATCTCGGGTGTCGATTTTCGAGAAAAGGTTTGATGGAGGAACGAGGTCGGAGGGACTCGACATATCTTCCGAAAAGAAATCTACATATCGGCGGTGAACACCAAGGTTACATCAATCGGTTGTAACAAGGGGGCTGGTTGATACATTAGCCCGATAATTATCGGGGGTAACTACACGATGGGACTGCACCTCACCAGACGACAAACTATCGGTATCAGATAAGTAAATAACTACTGGAGGAGAAAGGTTGTTTTTAATGCTAGGTGGGTCGTTATCTATAAGGTCAGTGGGAATAAAAAAAGAATGAGAATGAGTTCCGGAGGAGTAAGGGGACTCGACTATTATAAAGGGGTTGGTAGGAATAAAAGAAGAAGGAGAATGAGATCTAGAGGGGCATGGAGACTCGACCATTTATCCTAACCAAGGATCGTTAAACTAATGGCATTCCTAAAGGGAAGGAGAGGCAGGGAATGATGGGGAGAAAAGGGCGGTTAGGCCGCTACTAGGGAGGTGAGACCTACAAAAGAGATATTACTGATAGTTTAATTATTAAAGGACCACAAGTGTCCTAAGGTCCTTAGTGGAGACCAGGTATGAGGGGGACCGATACCGACAACCTACTATTCACCTTGTTAAGCTAACCAACCATCGGTACCAAACTACAAGAAAGGTAAGGTATACCATACGAGTTCCCCTAGTGGTTCAGCAATTACCGACACAAAGCTAAGAGAAAGATAAATATGTGGGAAGCACGCTTACCTGGAGAAGACGAGAAGGCCGAGAGTAGTAATAAGAAGCTGAGCTACCGAAGCCTACAGATTTGGAAAAAGCAGAAAAGGAAAATCAAAACTAATCCGAGCCACACGGGAAGTCTCTCTGAACAAGAAAAGGGTAAAAGGAGAAACGGGGAGAAAACGAAAAGAAAACCCAAGAAAACAAGAGAAAAAGTGAAAGAAGTGTAGTAACTCTCACCTGAGAGAAGAGACAGTCTAGCCAACCTTGGAGTGATCACAGGCGAAAAAAGAAATAACTGCGGCGAAAAACAGAGGTGGAGCTCTAAAAAAGGCAAGGGCAGAAGATGGTAAGGTAGTAAAAACAAAAAGTGAATAGAAGAAGAAAGAGAAAATAAGGGAAGAAGAAGATGGGTCATATATATGAAATGGGTGAAATGGACGGCTCCATTCAGAATGGAAATGGAGAGAATCATGGAAGCGAAAACGACACCCTCGAAAAATGTGCAAAAGAACAATCATTAACTTTCAGAGGAAACTCGAGGGACATGATGCTTCAGATCCCCGAAACTGCCTTCGGTTCGAGGAAAAGTTGAAGCGAAAGACTGCTGGCGGTCGGCTCGAGGGAACGGAAGCGGATGCGATACCTCAAAAGGCTTGCAAAACTGCAGTCACTAACTTCAAGGGGGAGCCTATGGGTGACGCTTCAGCTTCGAAGGGTCATCCTCGGTCGAAAGGGAAGTTGGAGTAATGGATGACCGACAACCGACTCGAGGGCTTGACCAATAGGGATTGAGCCCGACACCTTATGCGCATGTTCCTTCGAAGGCCAGACCGAGGTTGGTAGCATCGAGGATTGGAGGATCAACAACCGACTCGAGGTTGGTAGAAGTAGCACAGCCTTGGCTCGAGATATAGCTTCTACCATCATTGGGGACGATCAACAACCGACTCGATGCTTGACCGATAGGGATTAACCCCGACACCTTGTGCGTAGGTTCCACTGAAGGTCGAATCGAGGTTGGTAACACCGAGGATTGGAGGATGAACCCTGGCCCCATCTGCAGAAGTAGCATAGCCTCGGTTTGGGATATAGCTTCTGCAATCATTCTGAATGCATAAGCTCGAGGGCTTATGATAGGGCCTCACTAGAATCAGCCCAAATCAAGCCATTAAGCATTGGCCCGTCTGGAATGAGGCCTCATTAGGATCGACCCGAGTAAGACCATCAAGCATAGACCCGGCTGGAGACGACCCGTTCCCGACCTAGACTCAGTAGGCCTATAAATACATATCTAAAGTAAAAGATTAGGGCTAATTGATGACTGTGGCATGTTTAGGCTAGCTTCTAGAATACATCTCTTTTATTCTCTCTGTAACTCTGATCAGCCATTTGACTCGGCTTTGTGGATTTATGTAACCCATTCTTAATACATTTTGTTTGAACCTCAGATTTCCTTGTTGCCTTCTCACCTATCAGCAATCTATTTAGAGATCCGATCAGATGTGATATGTTACACTCTAAAAAATATAGTCCCAAAAGTGCAGAGGAATTGTAGCATGAATCATGTTAGCTAGTCTCAATTTTACTATGTGTCGGTGTTTTCTTTTAGCTAAACCATTTCATTTTGGGGTATAAGGGCATGAAACTTGAAAAGTGATCTCAGGGTATTGACTCATGAGTGGTTTAAACTCATTTCCACCATCACATTGAAACACTTTAATTTTGGAGTCCAGTAAATTTTCTACTCTTGCTTTGAATTAAGAGAAAATGTTCACTACATCAGACTTCGAGTCACAAGTATAAATCCAACTAAAACAAGAAAACTCATCTATGAAATGCACATAATATCTATGCCCTTGATTTGGAAGCACAAGTGATGGTCCCCAGAGATCTGAGTGTATGACTTCTAGGGGTCTTGGAGAAGTTGAAGTGGAGGGCAAGAAGGGAAGTTTATGTGCCTTGGACTAATGACAGTCTGAGCAGAAAGAAGTAGTGGTAGAGGGCTTTACTGAGATGCTGATGTTTCACATCGCACAATCTGAGCAAGAATAGGCGAGGAGATTGAACTAAAAATTTAGGCTAAGATCAATTGATCTTGTTGATGTCATGCTTCATAATCAGGATTAACAAGTTGAGCTCCAGTGGCGTCTATGGTGAGTTGAGCTGGAGGTGGCTTGAATCCGCCAATGTAGCTAACAAGACCATGGCCTCGAAGAACAAGTAGAATTTGAGATTTTCAAAGCAAGAAGTTCTAATGATTGAGTTGTATGTGGATTTGATGAGAGAATTGAATAGAAGAATAATTTAAAATCGCCATTGGCGTTTCTTTGAACTAGCGCGAGCTTTGCTGCTCCGATACCATAAAAGATTTTAGAAAAGAAGAATTAAGAAGAGTCTAGAATGAATTTTCATTTTCTCTTGCCTTTGTTTGTACAAGTATAAGTGTTATATATAATACCATACACTAATACAGCTGTAGCTATTCTGTTTTTGAAACAATGTAGCGATGTCATTTAATGCTCTAACAAACAGTGTAACTAATTGAACGGATCCTAACTAACTTAAAAAAGTTTGTCTTCGTCTCTGTTTCCTGCTGAATTGGACTTGTCCATTTGAGTGATGTGTGTTCTCTTATTAGTATGACCACCTACTATTTTAATATGAACTTCAAGTGTATTAGTATCTCTATCGTGGTCCTAACTATTTAGTAAAATATCCAATAATTAACACTTCTTACAAAATTTTCAATTTTCTTTGCTAGCTCCAAATTTTCTCTAATAGAGTGATCATTCATTTCATCAGGGATGAAGCCAGTAAGAGGAGGAGGATGCGGGGAGGGGGGACAAGTGCTCTCTTGATATTTTTTTTCAACTTAAATATACCTTGCATCAGGAGTGGATCTATTAATGAGCAAGTCCAGACAAGTGTCTGGGTTTGATTTCTCAAAAATTGTATTTTGTATTAAATATTCTTTAACTCAGTGATAATTGTCCAAAATATATGTAGAGTGCATGAGCTTGTCTTGGATGAGGTCAAGTGTGAAGTGTGTCTTGAATGGATTCGCCACTGCCTTACATATTATGCAATTGGCAATTTTTTTGAAAAATATGCTTATAATTTGAAAGAATTTAAAAAATATGTCTCATTCTGAGAGTTATTTTTTTCAAGAATATTCCTCTAATTAAAACTGTAATTTTCAGTTAAAATTTACAAAAATATACGTATGACTCAAATCTTACATCCCTTCCCTCACTAGAAATCCTAGATCCTTCATCCATGTTTACTCGTGGTTGGTATCATAGTTCTAAATTCTGCTTCAACACTTGATCTCGCTCCAATATTATGTTCCTTACTTTTTTCGTGCCACTAAATTTTTGTTCACAAATGTGCAATAGCTAGTGATTTTGCGGTGTTGCATTCAAATAACAATAGGAGCTCAACCAAGTCGAAGCACATTGAAATTGAATTCGTAACTGTTAAGGAAAGAGTCTAGAATGATCTGATCAATATTGAGCACATCGGTACATATTTCATGATAGCTGACTGACTAAGGGCTTGATTCCAAAAGTGTCCTTGAGCATGTTGCTCGTATGAGTCTGATTTCAACGGGTGATGTTCAGTTTTAGTGTGAGTCTGAAAGTATTTATTTTAGTGCTTATTATATATATTTACAGGCGTTAAACTGTATGATATAATTCATTCTAAAGTTAAATTTTAAAGGTTATAAATATATATTGTGCATGTATATTAATATGTTCTAATTTTATTCTGGATTCTGATCTCAAAGGTGGTGACCAAGCTGGAAACAGAAATGTAGATTACATTTTTTGTGAGTTTCACACTGCAAACACACTTCATGATTCATGTCATTCAGTTGTATTAGCATCATGATTTATGTTGCTCTAGTCATCATAAATGTGGCAAATATTGCTTAAGTTTTTTGCTGATTGAGCTGATGGATAGAATTTGTTTAACAGTTAAAGTGACAAACAATATACAACTCTATTAATATATAATTAAAATGTTACATACATAATCCAAGTGGAAGATTGTTGGATTTAATAATTTAATGAACAGTATGAGACGTCATACATACCATATATGTTATGGACTTGCGTATTATACAATTATATATTAATTATATTCATAATGCATCCATAATAAGTGATCACTAAAATATGAATATAAAGTGTTATAGGAGTGAACCGTTAAATGTGCTTTAAGTTAAAATTTGATAATTCTCATTTTATTGATGGACTGAACTGAAATATTATCATCCCTATTAAAGGGCACTTGGTCCCCAAGGGATAAGCATTGGACTCTCTCTCGGAGTAAAAAGTGAAGGAAAATGCTAGCTTACTCTCTCTACAGAAAAATAAGAAAGAGAAAAGACTAAATAAAGAGACAGAGAGAACTTTGCAGAACCTCTTTGTCGGATTCCGCAGAAGTGTTGTCGCGTAAAGAACTAAGGAAACCGATGACGAAATGCTTATTCACTTGAAAGACCTCGCAGCCACTGATACTTGAAGTTTTGTGTAAGAGAAGAGAAAAACTGTCAACCATCCGGATAAAGATCAAGTCCAAAAATTACGATTATGAAATAAAATACTGCTTCCGTTCATCTTAAAATTCTCTTGAGTGGTTCAGGTTATTAAACTGGATTTATCAGTTATGTCTAATCCGATAGGTTAGAACTACTGCTTTAAGAATGATTCTCGGTAATTCTTCAATGGTACCTTAGGTGCAAAATTTATTTTCATGTGTTCTTATATATATTGTTAGAGCTTTCAAAAACTCCTAAAGGAACCTCGTGACAGTTTGCACTTGGAAATTAAGCTCATTGCAACTAGTTGTTGGGCTCAGGGCAACCGACCGTTAGATTATGACAACTGACAACCAACCAAGAGTTCAGAGGCCTGATCCATGGCGGCTTGCCATTGTGGTGATGACATCGACGGCCAACCTTGAGGGGTATTGATCTCTAGGTCCCTTGTTTGTGGGAATGAGATCTTCTACCGCGCAGCACGCACAGTTACCGCGCAACATCAATACTGTACGTGCTGCGCGGTAAATCTCAGCCTTTGATTTGCATCGAAATTCGTGCAAGCTAAATTTTATAATGTCAGACCCTTCTGAATCAAATCTGAGCCGTTCATAGCCTACAACGCAGAGAATTTTGAACGTCCGTTACTGCTGCGCGGCAGAGAATCCGCTTCCTTGTTTGTGTGGCAACATGAATGAATTGCCACGACCTAATTTGTCTGAGGGTTAACCTTAAAGTCTTCAATGATAATTTGTTATGACTAGATGAATGAAAGCTTGTAGTGTTTTTTGTTTATCATACTCGGTTTGATTGTCTCGTCAATCGTTGTGGTTCCAATTTTGTTCAAATTCGTCTGACAATTCGATCAATCTACAAAATAATTGAAATAATTAACTAGCAGTGCAATTAATATCTAAACTAAACTAAATATACTTAATTTCAAAAAGAAACAAACATGATTTTCTTTTATAAATACATATTCTAGCATATATATAATATTAATTAAGCTTATCAATTATAAACTGTCCTGTGTAGTTCAGTAAACCAACGTAAAATACTTTGCCCCGACCTGACAATTCCAAACGATCCTCACCTCCTGAACCCTCTTTTTTCTATTTAATTTTTACTTTATTTATTTAGTTTATTTTCGCTTGAAGCCCGCGGAATTAGAGCTGTCAACGATACTCTTTTACTTGTTTATTCTATTCATATCGTATTCGATAAGACATGTATAGATAAAAAAAAAATCGTTAGATAATCAGGTATGAATATGAGTACGATTTATTTTTCGTTAATTAATTGGGCAAGTGTACGGATATAAGCTATTCTGTATCAGTTACCCTCTAGGATAAATTATAAAAAAAAATATTAGTAGATATATTAGATAAGAGATGAATATTTACATTTTAATTTGATTGTTTTGATAAATTTATTTGAGTTAGAATCGATTGTATATTTATATTTTTATATTTATGTAGAGAAAAATTTGTATTAGAAATAATAGTTATTCAAATTTTATTCTTTTCGTTATTCTGTAATTTTAACAGGTAAAGATATGATACGGGTAAATCAAATTTTAACGGATAAAATTAAGATAAATGTAAAATCAATTTCAAATGAATATGAATATGAAAATACCTTTCCGATCCGTATTGTATCTATTGACAATTCTAATGGAATCATACCTTTTTTTATTTAGCAATGACAGCGATTTTTAAAGAAAAAAACGTTGGCATATAATTAACAAGGTATTGTGCTGGTTAATTAATGCCACAATATTTAATTCAATTCAATAAATCGTCGCAATTATCTTCAAGATATACTGTTTCAAGTTCCAGCTATCCCACAAGAATATATGCCCACAACTTAAAACTTCGTCAGTGGCAGATTATTGAAGCATCAGTATCTAGGTTTTTATTAAAATAATAGGGTTTAGATTTGCAAGGAGTACACCTGCCTCACGAGTCACCAAAGCTGATCTTTTGCCGCGCAGCACTTTCTGCATTATATGTTATGGACGGTTCAGATTTGATTCAGAAAAGTTTGATATTATAAAATTTAATTTATACGAATTCGATGCAAATAAAAAACTAAAATTTGCTGCAGTGTCGATGCTGCGGTAGAAATTTTTGTTCCCACGGGTCACGAGTCATGCCGACTATGTAAGAGAATCTCTTACACCTAACACCTAGGACTAGGAGTATTAGTTCACGGTCTTTTGGGTAGACCATAGACCCCTCGAAAAGGGTAAAAGAGGGTTGGTTGCAAAATTAAATATGAAAATAATACAATATCTTAGATGATAATGCATTGTGTCAATGTGCCGTCATGGAATAGCGCTAAGAGGTCTCTTTGCATCAATGCCCAGGCATGACTCATGAGGCATCCTTTGATGCAAACTGTCAAGTATGAATCTCCCCAGCTGTTAGGGGTGTCTAACGTTGATGACGATTAGAGGTGGCAGAACTCGACCCGACCCGACAAACCCGCCCGACTCGACCCGACCTGAACTCGACCCGACCCGATATTTTGATAAAGTCAAACTATCCGAACCCGACCCGACCCGATCCGGGATGATTCGTAATTTGAGACGAAGCGACACATGAGAGACCTGAGCCCGACCCGACCCGACCCGAGACGACCCGTAACCCGAGATGGCACGACACATGAGGACCCAAGCCCGACCCGACCCGACCCGAGACGACCCGTAACCCGAGATGGAGCGACACATGATGACCCGAACCCGACCCGACCCGACCCGACTTGACCTGATACAACTTGTAAATTGATCTAATCATATCTTGCCAACATCATAATCTAATTTTACTAACAAATTAATATCAGAGAAAGTCAAAATTTACTTGTACAATTCAATAACGCGATTCGATCTTGTCCGATTGAACTTAAAACTCAAAATAATACTTGAAAGTTGTCGGTGCAACCCGACCCGAACCCGACCCGGTCTCACCCGACCCGACCCAAGACCCGAAAGTTGTCGATGCAGCCCGACCTGAAACCCGACCCGGTCTCGCTCCACCCGACCCATCACCCGAAAAAGATCGACACAACCTGACCCGAAACCCGACCTGACCTCGCCCGACCCGACCCATGACCCGAAAATTGTCGATGCAACCCGACCCGACCTCACCCGACCCGATTCCAACCCGACTTTTATAAATGGTCAAACTAACCCGACCCGACCCGAACCCGCCCGACCGACCCGACTTGCCACCTCTAATGACGATCACGAAAATGGAGTGTTCTATTGATCGTTGCATTTATAGGACAAATTTTTTTTGGTTGTCGTTGTTCGTTGCGTTTTTATAACAGCACAATTTTTTTATCATTGATCGTTTTGTTTAAGTAAACAAAATTTAACCGTTTAAGTTTTGTGATCGTTTTTTCTGATGTTTCAGCTTAAGTTTCTGACCGTTTAAGATTTTTAACCGTTCAAAATATTGTATAGTTCATAAATATAGAAGCAAACAATACAACTTATACAAGAAAACAATAAAATTATACATGTGCATCTGTACAAGTACAAAATAACCATAGTTTAAGTATGTAACATTGATAACATTAATATAAAACAAGTAAATATCAAAGCAAATTGTAACTTCATTTCACTCAAAGTACGAATTACAACATCCAACATCAGATAGAGCATATTACAACATCAAACATCACTAAACAAGTAAACATAAAAGCAAAAGATCGGAGATACATTAAAAGTCTTGAAACTGATATAATATCTATGCCAACACAACTTGATCCTTGCCTTGTTGCATATTACAAAATGAAACATAACTTAATATCCAAAATAAACTAAATGCCCTAATCTCAATTGTCAACTCAGATCTCAACTATTTTCTCAGATTTATCAATCTCAGTCAATGGCTAAATAAGAAAAAGATTGAAAACATTGAAACATATCTATCATAACTGAAAATCATTGCTTAAGATATGAAGATCCAAAGAGATTATTCTCAACTCCAATCTTTA
>CAXKVX010003773.1:0-22267 GCA_964058865.1 Eleocharis quinqueflora
GAGCTTTTAATAGCTTTTAAAATTTTAAATAAAAATTAGAAATTTAGTTAGCTTTATATTGAACTTTAAAACTCGTTAAATTATGGACTCTTAGAAAATAAGTAAGAACATGAGTAAACAATACATAAATAAGGTATTCCGATAAAAGTATATATATAATAATAAGTAAAAAGAAAAATAATAATTAATGATATTAAGTGTTTTAATAATATTTAAAAGTTTAACTAAGTAGTTAAAATAATACTAACCACATTTGCTTTATAAGAATAATAAAGTATATATATATATATATATATATATATATATAATTACATATATTGATTTAACATATTAACTAAAGTATAGCAGCACTTATGTTAAAAGATGATATTTAGCAAACCAATAAGGATAGGAGTATATAAACAATATTAATAATAATATTAATCATAATTAAATTATCAATAAAAATAAAAGATTAAACACCTATTTAAAAGGTACAGATAATAATTACGGTATACGTAGTAAGAATAGATAACTAAAAATAATGAAACAACAATAAAAGTATCATAATATTAGTAACATAAACACGTGACAATTTAATAAATTAAATATTTATATTATCCTGATAAATCAATTATAAAACAAGTTAAATATAACATATATATATATTAGTAAAATATCGCACACCACCAACATAATTGGACTAAGTAAGTATTTAATATGTATAGTAATATTAATTAATTATAAGACTAATTAAATACAATACATATAATATACGCATAATTATGACTAAGTAAATGTTTATTCACCGGAACATATATATTGATCAATTTCTCTATAAACACATAATTAATATAAATACACACACATTAGTTGATATCTAATTAATTATTTTCCTTTCCTCTTTTGTTAATTTAATAATAATAGTGCATAACTAAAAGTGGTTGAATTTATAACATGCTTGCTTAGTGCTATTCTTTTCTTATTATTCTGTAGGATATCGTCTTTAGCGACGTAATTTTGTTATAGAAACAGTAAATACATAATTAAGATATTACTTAACTAAATAAAGTAAAAGTGAGCACTAAGTAAAGAAATAGAAAACTATAGGAATATAACACTCACACCCTCTGTGCAGACAGGACACTGCAAAGAGTTTTGACTAAGTAAAAATAATAAAATTATATTAGGAACATCAAGGACGTCTCAACGTCTAGATTTTGTCTTATTTGATTTCATAAGTTACATAACTTTTCAATACACTAAGCTGATAAAACCCTAACGCCAAATAGGAAGTTTAGTAAACTGATGTTCGGTCGCGGAAGACAAGGTGACTCTTGATCATGTAGGCGCGGACAGGGTCAATGGCACTACAGAAGATTTCCTAAGTAAATGCCTAGATATCAGCGCTGCTTTTCCTCGTAAACAGGTGTGGATTCCTGGGGATTATATTTCTTTCTCTCTTAATTAGGACCTACCAGTCTTATCTAAAATTGAACTGCGGTACCGAGATACCAATAATTGTTAATCAGGCCCGTAGATCTTGAACTGTCATGATTGCATACTAGTAATTGAACCAACTATTTAGACCAACCTGCTTTGCATGTCATTGCACTTCATCTTTGCATGTAAAGATCTGATATACGGATCGTATAGGCTATTAACTACTTATAGGTAGATGCGTATAATATATTATGTATTCTCGTCGGGAGTGATGAAAGTCGGGCCGGTGATCACCAGCTGGATGTGTGGCGTGAGGGCATTGTGACGGGCAGATTACGTACGCAAGCTAAACGCTCGTGGGATTCTCCCGTCGGGATGTCTTCACAGACATTCAGCTGATGCTCATCAAACGTGATCATCACTTAATGGCTTGTAGTGCCAGTTCGAGAGTTTTATTTTCAAGATCCTTATTAATATAAATATTATAATACTCCTCTTTGAGTGATTAAGGTTCGGTTTCTCAGTTTAGAGTATGTGTGTCATATGTTGAGTATTGGGGCTATTACGTTCTTTATATTTCTATTAGCCGATGTTTCGAAATCTCCTAATATTCGAAGGGTTTCCTCCTTTGGCCCCTGGTTGGTACAGAGGAAGTCTGGGGCTCCCCTTTGGCCCCTGGTTGGTACAGGGAGTTCCATTTATTACTATTATTCAAACGGTAGTTGGTTCCTTATTTCCGTATGACGGCTGAGACCGAGAGTTTATGTCTATTTTTTTTGTGAGGGTAGGCTTCTTGGTTTGCTTTTTGACCGAGTGTGTGCCTTTTGCAGCAGCTCTATTCTACCAGGGCGTTTCGCTCTGGAAACTCAGATTTAGTTGGGTCGTGGTTGATTTGAGACCCGTCCAACGATTACGTTGGGCCTGTGGTTGATCTGTGACCCGCCCAACAATACCCTTAGGCTTGTGGTTACGACCCATCTGAGGGGGCGAATGCTGAAGTCCTACACCAGGGTTTCAAATTTGACAAATCATTCATTTGTCTGGGAGAATTGATATTGTTTACCTTACTATCTATATATATTATTATTTCTCATATTATTTTTGGATTTCTTTCTCGTATCGTCTTTTGGATAGACTTAAAAATACAAATTGATTAAAGGTGGACAAATGCACATTTAGGT
The DNA here is from genome assembly GCA_964058865.1 of Eleocharis quinqueflora. Lineage (NCBI taxonomy): Eukaryota > Viridiplantae > Streptophyta > Magnoliopsida > Poales > Cyperaceae > Eleocharis > Eleocharis quinqueflora. Next base: position 2,604 of record CAXKVX010003773.1, read on the forward strand.
GTAGTAATTTAATTATAGTTAATCTCAGTAAATGTGAATGGTCCAACCTTGAATCGGATATAATCCCAAAGGCTGGACCTTAATCCACACTGAGTATTTTTTTTATAAATTACTCACGTTCCACGGTTGGTTGTGGGGTCCAGGTAAGGAGCAAAAGATCTTTTGATGTCCAAAGGAGAGCGCTAGGATGGAGTCCCCGGCGTCCTTCGTTTTGCTTATCATTTCGTTTGTTTCCTTTTTATTCTTTTGTTAGGATTAGTTTGTAGTAGGATAGCTAGGACCGATCCCGCGTCCTTTGATGGGATCGTCCTCTTCTGTATGTATTTTATTTTTGTTTAGCTTCCGCTGTAAACTTTGTACCCAGACGCCGGATTATATATATATGTATTTGTTGGATGTTCATGTATTCTGTGTATGAAGGTTGTGTGTTTTGAAAGTTATCTTTTTTATAACGAATTTATGAATTGTTTATGATTTTAAATGTTATTATACATTTATGTTCCTTGAGATTGATATGTTATATCTTTAGAAGCGTTCAAGAAAATGCTCATGGTCTTGAACCATAGAACTCTTTAGATGAAAACATATAATCCTAAATATGTTCACAATCGTGGTAATTAAAGGGAACATTATTTACCATGAAGGTTGTCATGTCAATTGAAAGTAAATTGTAGTTCTATAAATGTTGATAAGTGATTATCATTCAATGACATGAGTATATAAAATGGTGATTCTTTATATACTGAACATGACCTAACTAGATGGAGCATTATATGGATTAGTTTTGTGTCATTAATGTTTCCAATGTGTCTTTGAATCTTATATATGAGACATGTAAGTTTTTCACATGAGAAGTATATAATGTGATTACTATTAAAGTCCATTCAAATGATTGGAATAATATAGTAATTCGTTATGTACAACTTGTGCAGGAGAAATTTATATGTCAATATTATTATTGTCACTCAATTATTTGAGTTATGATATTACTGGACCCCTTGGTAAAGTGAAATTATATTGCATGCAATATAACTGATGTAGTTATACTTATAATTCACTTGAGAGATCAAGAAAATAATATAATGCAAAAATGACACGATCCTATTTTGCATATTATTTAAAATATCATGAGACAAGGATAGACACGAATTAAGTGGATCAAGCACGTAACGACTATGTTGTTTGGGAGACTATAATGTAGTGATAGAACCTCTTATAGTCCATAATATAAAGTATTTTATATTATATCCCAAGATGACGTAGATCCTCTGTAAGGTCACACCAACTGAACAGAAACAACAAGTATTTTACATTTTGAATGATGTATTTAATCTCATAATGTATGAGTTAAAATGCCTGTGATAAAATGTTAAAGTAATATGTCATGTAAAATGACATGCTTAGATCCTAAAATAAATTTATGAGAATATATGTGAATATTATTTTGTATAATGTTTGAGAGCATTATAAGAATAATAAATTAATTCATATTAGAATAATATAGTAATATTATTTACTCATAAATTAAATCCTTGCAAAATATGATTAGGGAATAACAAGAGAGTAATCATAGCCATTTCTGTAAATAATTAACACAAGTGTTGCCCTAGGGCTTGACTATATAAAGAGGTATGTTTGAGATGAAAAATGACTTTTTCTCTCTCTTCACACAATGGGATGAATAGTAACCCCTTTTTCTCCTCTCTTGTGTGTAGAAAGAAAAAACTCCATTGTTCTTCTTTCTCTTCTCTTGCAAGGTTTAGCCACCAAATGAAATAGCTTGTTCATTGAAGATTGAAGATCTAGGTGGTTGGATCTAAGCTCTAACCTCTACATTCATCTATCTAAGGATGATTTAGGTTGTTGTTTAGGTTCAAGGTGAACCAAGAGACAAGGGTGCTTCCATGGCCGAAGAAGGAAGACGACGGTTTCCAAGAGACCTAGAAGAGGAATCGACTCCTCTCTACGAAGAGATTTGACAATCTCTTTAGGTATAATCTTTTATCCACTCTTGTGCAAGAAATAAATGTTTTATTTTCTGTTTTGTTGATGCACAAGAGGTGTTCGATGAAATGTCATAGTATAATCTTGCTTTCAATTGTTATATAAATAAGATCATTTGTGTATTGAGTTAAATAGAGGCAAAAAAATTTTAATTTTCGTCCTCTTGAACTTACACATGAAATCCCAACAGTGGTATCAGAGCTTAGGCTTATTTTATAGCAATTAGACTATTTAATTAGTGCTAAATTAAGTGCACAAGTGTTTAGTTACTTATCTCTCAAGTTTTTGTTCATAAATCTGTCTCTTTTGGGTTCTTAAGACATTTAATCACTTTGATAATTTTTGAATCACGATTTTTGTGAATCTAAAAATTCCTACATTAGTTTATGATGTGTGGATAAAGATTCTAAAATAAAATGAGGAGTTTAAATCGTTTTATTAAGGTAAACAAAAATAAGAAAAATGGGTACAGTGCTGGATTTTCTGTGTCCAGTTTTCTGTTTTGTTGAGATTCAAAATAGCATATTTCAAATTTGGATGAATGGATTCGTGCATGCTACCTATCATTAGAAAGATGATGAAGTCTTGTTTCTAGAAAACTATATTTTGTAATACAAAAGTATTACGAATTTTATGTAAAGTTACAAACTACAGAGGTGACAACAATCTGTTTTCCATATCTGGAATCCTGGATTAAAATGTTCTTTTCTCACAAATGGTTAACTATTTTCTAGATATCTTGGTACATATAGAAATGTGCTTAAATCTAGTTTTCAGAAATGTATGGCTTGAATTTTAATTCGAAAGACACATTTTTTACATAGAAAACACTGATTGGTGCGCAGCAGGTTGAAACTGGAGACAGTTTCTGAGATTTCATTTTTGTGAAATTTATTGTTGCACAATGATTTGTTTTGTAAAAAAAAAAAAATATTGTGTTAGGACTCATCCAAGTATGATTGAAAGTGATAGAATTAAAATTTTAATTAACAATAATGATGATTAAGAACAAACAAGTCAATTTATGTTTTCTAAAAGTCATTAGAGAATATTGGAGATTCTTAAATGAATCATATAGAATAACATTTAAATGATAAATGTTTGTTTATTGAATAATTGACTTTCTAAAAGGGCAATCAAGCATGACTTGTTTTGTTATTAGGCCATAAGTGAGTGAGAGTTGTGTGAGGCACTTCTCTTTGCTTGCCATGTGGGAATAACTTAAAAGTCATAGGGAATGACATTTAATTGATAAATGTTTATTCTATTGAGATTATTTTTGGGATTTAAAATAATTTAGATGGAATAATAACTTGAGAGATATGGACACAACTAAACAAGATTGAATAGTGCAGTGAGATTATACTTGTATACTAACCCTGTTTTGCAGGAGGATTGTGGGTTTGTATGACTCAAGATTTCCAATGCCTTGTGTGTTGTAATTAATGATGTGTATGAATGTGTGTAATTGCGGCCTAAGGTGCCATTATTAATTAATTGTAATAATTAAATTATGGCAATGATGTTAGGTTGTCATTCATGTATTAATTCATTCTTGGCTTGCATACCACATAGGATTTTAAATTAGGGTTATTTTAGATGTACTTTTCATTTTGCTTTAGAATAGCTTCAAAAGTAAATTGAAAATTGGGTGGGTTTTAGTAGCTTAGATGTGTTCCTTCTGAAGATGATTGATGAAGCTACAAGAATGCAAGCGGGAGCCATACAATCCACGCAGCTTATTTATTTTATGAATATGTTAGATAATTTGTATTGTTAGGCTAAGTATTGTTTGGATGAATACATGCCCTACCAAAATTATCAGTCATATTTTCACTATGTCCATGAAAAATGTAAGAGTATCTTTCCTTCTCATTTTATCCACTTTAAGCTAGTAGTCGGAGATAAGCATGAGTGTGACTCTTATTACTAGAAATCGTGGAACTTGCATGGATTAGTTATTAAGCCAAAAATGAGTGGAGTTGTGTGAGGCACATCTTTTGCTCATTATGTGGAAATAACTCATTCATTCTTGTTGTCAAATAAAATGAGTTTTCTTAACAAATCACCAAGATTTAGGCTTGGGTTTTGGGAAAGAGAGTTTTATTAAGAAGTTGAATTATTCTTTCTTAATGAAAACGACAAGAGTCATAAGGTTAAGTTTTACTTAAAAGTTTATGATTGGTAAATGATTACCTACCTTGACAAATATTTGGATGAGGTCTATTTATTTGAAAGGAGTCTTGTGTGACTAACAAAATGGACAAACTTTAAATATTTTGTTAGTACAAATTCTAATTCATGAACAACGATATACCCTTAATGAATTTTATAGCTGTCTATATCTCCTAATTTGTTTTCTATGGTTATAAAACACCCTTCTGCTAATAACATAAAAAAAGGACAAATGAGAAATATGTCTTAAATATCGTGTCAAAAAGCAAGATGATTGCTAAGAACAAAGGCAATATAAAGAGCAAGACAAGTAAGATGCATCTCTTATTCAATGGCAAAGGATGGAGGAGCTCAAGAGAGCACCTCCAAGAGAAGTAAGGAGAAGGACTCTCCAAACTCTAACATAGAGCGCTTCTATTGCCACGAGAAGGGACATTTCAAAATGAATTGCCCCAAGTACAAGAATGACTTTGATAGAGGCAAAGGTTGAAAGCAAGCATCACAATGCATATTTGTTATTGAACTAAATTTAAATTTAGTACGATGATCCAAGATTTGGTAATGATACTGAATCCTGTGCTCACTTAGTTTATAATGTGAATGCACTGAGGGATAAAAGATCACTCTCAAAATGAGAGGTTGTGTTGAAAGTTGGTAATAGTGCAAGTATATATGTGATTATACTCGGCACCCTCAACTTACAATTGTCTAGTGGTTTGTATTTAAATTTAAAGGATGTTTATCATGTTTATACAAATGCTATTATTTCTAATAAATGATACTTTGTTTAGTTAAGGATAAACATATGTTGAATGTCAATAACAAGATACTCAAGATGTCACATACCAATAAAACACTTTTTATGGCACTATGTCCTGGTCATATAAACAAGCAACACATTTTATCCACTTTAAACTAGTAATTGAGAATAAACATGAGTGTGATCTTAATTGCTAGAAATTGTGAAAATTGCATGAATTCGTTGTTAGGCCAAAAATGAGTGGGAGTTGTGTGAGGCACATCTCTTTGCTCATTATGTGGAAATGACTCATCCATGCTTGTTAACTACCAATCATGACTTTGTTATTAAGCCATGAATTAGTGAGAGTTGTGTGAGGCACAACTTTCTACTCATTATGTGGAAATGACTTGTTCATGTCTGTTAACTACTCAACATGAATTCGTTGTTAGGCCATAAATAAGCAAGAGTTGTGTGAGTCACATTTCTTTGCTCATTATATGGGAATAGTTTATTCATGCTTGTAATCAATAATGTGAATCTTGTTTAACAGGAAAGATGATCAAATCATCGTTAAATGGTAAAGGTGTAAACACAAACAACTTATTGGAACTCATAAAATGATGTATGTGGTTCTATGAATAAGAGTGCAAGAGTTGATTATAGGTACTTCATTATCTTCATAAATAATTATAATCAATATGACTATGTGTATCTTATGAAGAATAAGAATGGATTCTTTAGAAAATTCAAAGAATACAAGAATGAAGTAGAAAATCAACTTGACAAAAGAATTAAAGTCCTACGAATTGATCGTGGAGGCAAATACTTGAGTAATGAGTTTAGTACATACTTGAAAGAGTGTGGTATCATACCACAACTCACTCAACCCAGAACCTCGCAGTGAAATGGTGTTTCTGAGAGAATGAATCGAACATTGATTGATATGGTTCGTTCAAAGATGTACCAAACAGAGCTATCTTTGTATTTTTGGGGTCACGCACTCCAAACATCAGCTCACACACTAAATATTGTTCCATCAAAATCCATTGAGAAAACTCCACATTAGTTTTGGATGGGCAAACCATCCAACATATACTTTTCTCAAAGTTTTGGATTGTGAGTCATACGTCAAGTGTATGATGTCAACTAAAATCCAAAATAGATAAATGCTTCTTCAGGAGAGATCCAAAATAAAAAGGTTACAACTTTTTGGCACAAGTTAACGAATATTATATTTGTTAAGAATGGTGCAGTATTCTTAGAGAAGAAAAATTTCTCAAAAGAATAAAAAGCAATGGCAATAGGATAACACTTGAGAAAACTCAAGATGATCCGCAAGTGATCATGAGATGAATGATAGCATTCAAGATGGTCATGAAATGTCATATAAAGTTCCTTTGATCAGTGGGAGTACAAACAGTCACGCTTCACAAAAGTTTGTTGAAGAGACTTATACCTCTCACCAAGTGTTCGTTCAACTCGACCCGAGCAAGAACCAAATTCACAATAAATTGTGAAAGAAGTTGAGGAGGCTCAATAGGAGTTGCAAGAACATAGTAAGCTTAGAAAGGTCAACAATGGAAAGAAGAAGACCTGATTTTTATATGGGTCTTCATGAAGTCTTGGTAATGGATACCGAAGATCCCTCGACCTATGAAGAAGCAATGAAAAGAAAATACGGCAGACAACCATAATTCGAAATAAAATTCATGTATTGCAATCAAGTGTAGAACTTGATAGATCTTCCTTAAGGAAATAAACTCATTAATAACAAATGAGTTGTTAAAAGGGAGATGGACATGAATAGTAACATGAAAAACAAGGCAAGACTTGTAGTGAAAGGTTTTAGTCGAATTTAAGAGATTGACTATGACGAAATCTTTTTCACAAGTTTTCATGTTCAAATCTATTCGGATTATGCTAGGTATTGATGCATTTTAGGATTATGAAATCTGTCAATTGGATTTCAAAATAACTTTCCTAAATGGTAAGATAGATGAGGATGTGTACATGTTACAACATCAAGATTTTGATGATCCAAAGAACAGCAACAAAGTATGCAGGCTTCAAAGAGTCATTTATGGCTTGAAGCAAACATTGAGGATGTGGAACAAGCGCTTTGATGAAGAGGTTAAAACTCATGGATTCATTCAAAGCAAGGAAAAACCTTGAGTATACAAGAAGGTTAGTGGGAGTCATATGTAGCTCTAGATCTTGCATGTCAATGACATATTGTTAATGAAGAATGAAGTATCTTTGATGGAGCAAACAAAGAGCTCATTGAAAATAATGTTTTTTCAATGAAATACATGAATGAGGCTCAATATGTCTTAGAGATTAAGATATATAGAGATAGTCCTCACAAGCTCATTGGCCTAAGTCAAAAAGTTTAAATTGACAAAATCTTGGAAAGATTCCGTATGAGAAATTTCAAGAAGGAAAATGTGTCAATAAAAGTGTTGTGCAATTTAGCAAGTTACAATTTGTCACAACACACAAAGACAAAAAATGCATGAAGAATGTTTCCTATGAATCAGTCATAGATTGCATCATGTATGTTATGGCTTGCAGACTGGATGTCGGGTATGCTCTAAGAATGACAAGTCATCATTAGACTTCATCTACTCCTAATTATTGGACTGCAGACAAGAATATTCTTAGGTACCTAAAAAGGATCAAGAATAAGTTTCTTGTCTCTGGTGGTCAAAGAGAGCTCATTGTAGAAGACTACACTGATGTTAGTTTTATAACTGATCCAGATGATCAATCTGAATACGTCCTTCTTCTGATTGGTGGTGAAGTGAGTTAGCATAGTTGGAAGTAATCAACTATGACAAACTCAATCACCTCAGCGAAAGTAATGGCGGCCGCAGAGGCAAGCAAAGAAGAATGGATAAAGAAGTATCCTAAGAAACTTAGTGATGTCTTGTCCTGTGAAGGATCCTTGGAGTTGTTTTGCTACAATAGTGCATCTATTATGCAAATCAAGGAGCCAATATCACATCATAAGACAAAGTACATGATAGAGAGTACTTCGTGACTCGAGACTTTATAGACAAAGGCAAAATTATATTAATATGGGTAGACACAAACAACAACATAGCTGATTCCTTGAAAACGCTTTTATCGTAAGCCAAGAACGAAATTTATTTCGAGTCCATGAATCTACAAGATCATAGAGAATGGCTTGAAAACTAAATTGAAAGGGTTCTCTCTTTTTAGAGTTTATGCATATAAGAAACTTTAAAAACAAGTGGAAGACTGAAGGTTGTGTGTTTTGAAAGTTATCTTTTTTATAACGAATTTATGAATTGTTTATGATTTTAAATGTTATTATACATTTATGTTCCTTGAGATTGATATGTTATATCTTTAGAAGCGTTCAAGGAGATGCTCATGGTCTTGAACCATAGAACTCTTTAGATGAAAACATATAATCCTAAATATGTTCACAATCGTGGTAATTAAAGGGAACATTATTTACCATGAAGGTTGTCATGTCAATTGAAAGTAAATTGTAGTTCTATAAATGTTGATAAGTGATTATCATTCAATGACATGAGTATATAAAATGGTGATTCTTTATATACTGAACATGACCTAACTAGATGGAGCATTATATGGATTAGTTTTGTGTCATTAATGTTTCCAATGTGTCTTTGAATCTTATATATGAGACATGTAAGTTTTTCACATGAGAAGTATATAATGTGATTACTATTAAAGTCCATTCAAATGATTGGAATAATATAGTAATTCGTTATGTACAACTTGTGCAGGAGAAATTTATATGTCAATATTATTATTGTCCCTCAATTATTTGAGTTATGATATTACTGGACCCCTTGGTAAAGTGAAATTATATTGCATGCAATATAACTGATGTAGTTATACTTATAATTCACTTGAGAGACCAAGAAAATAATATAATGCAAAAATGACACGATCCTATTTTGCATATTATTTAAAATATCATGAGACAAGGATAGACACGAATTAAGTGGATCAAGCACGTAACGACTATGTTGTTTGGGAGACTATAATGTAGTGATAGAACCTCTTATAGTCCATAATATAAAGTATTTTATATTATATCCCAAGATGACGTAAATCCTCTGTAAGGTCACACCAACTGAACAGAAATAACAAGTATTTTACATTTTGAATGATGTATTTAATCTCATAATGTATGAGTTAAAATGCATGTGATAAAATGTTAAAGTAATATGTCATGTAAAATGACATGCTTAGATCATAAAATAAATTTATGAGAATATATGTGAATATTATTTTGTATAATGTTTGAGAGCATTATAAGAATAATAAATTAATTCATATTAGAATAATATAGTAATATTATTTACTCATAAATTAAATTCTTGCAAAATATGATTAGGGAATAACAAGAGAGTAATCATAGCCATTTCTGTAAATAATTAACACAAGTGTTGCCCTAGGGCTTGGCTATATAAAGAGGTATGTTTGAGATGAAAAATGATTTTTTCTCTCTCTTCCCACAATGGGATGAATAGTAACCGTGAATAGTAACCCCTTTTTCTCCTCTCTTGTGTATAGAAAGAAAAAACTCCATTGTTCTTCTTTCTCTTCTCTTGCAAGGTTTAGCCACAAAATGAAATAGCTTGTTAATTGAAGATTGAAGATCTAGGTGGTTGGATCTAAGCTCTAACCTCTACATCCATCTATCTAAGGATGATTTAGGTTGTTGTTTAGGTTCAAGGTGAACCAACAGACAAGGGTGCTTCCATGGCCGAAGAAGGAAGACGACGGTTTCCAAGAGACCTAGAAGAGGAATCGACTCCTCTCTACGAAGAGATTTGACAATCTCTTTAGGTATAATCTTTTATCCACTCTTGTGCAAGAAATAAATGTTTTATTTTCTGTTTTGTTGATGCACAAGAGGTGTTCGATGAAATGTCATATTATAATCTTGCTTGCAATTGTTATATAAATAAGATCATTTGTGTATTGAGTTAAATAGAGGCAAAAAAATTTTAATTTTCGTCTTCTTGAACTTACACATGAAATCCCAACAGTGTAAAATGTGTGTTTTTCCTTAAATTAAGTATGATAAAACTAATCTTATTTATACTTTCGAGTGGTCAATTAAGCCTTTCGTGTACTTGTAAATCAAGTACACGTGGCTGGATTAACACCCATAAGCTAGTCATTATTTCTGGGGTGTGACACTGCCCACATTATTGAACCTGTGTTGGCACTACACTGGCATGTCAGCATCAATACAGTGCCATGTTGTTTTGTTGCTGGGTTTTAAGTCCTGGTACTACCTTACCAGTGGAGTACCCATTGGTACCAGTACTGACGGGCCTATGATGATTCTGACTTGTGGTTTGAGTTGTATCGATAAGGGAATTATTGGGCCCAGAATTGAGGTCTAAGCTTTTATGAGAATTCGGGCTTAAAGCCTTATTTTAGATTGAGGAAAGTAACAAAGGTATAGATGGGCCTTTGGCCATTGGGCCTCTGGACTCCTGTTGGACCATTAGAATACAAATAAAAATTGACTTGTGGGCCGTTGTTGGACAGATATTAAATAAAAATGAATTGCTTTGGGTATTTTTTAGCTTGGGCCCTATTTAGGTCAAGAATTGGTAAATTAAACAGATACAATCAAATGGTGGCCTGGCCCAATCTTATCCATTAGCTATGATAACCCAAAATAATAAATTAATAAAAAGGCCGAGAAAGGTATAATAGGGAGATCACGAAATGGCCCGTGCAGCGAGAGCTATGGCGATGACGTATGAGTCTCGGGCCTCCGATCCCAATCAGGATTAACACAAAACAAAACATAAAATAGAAGTGACCTACATGAGTTTATTTGAGTTTCTTTATACTTTTCTATATTTTCTATATTATATGTAGCACTATGAATTATAACGCGTATAATACGACGTAGTTATATATTTAGGATAGTTAACTAGGTACGACAAATTAGATAGTTAGGACATAAGATTTGGACTATACACAATGACTTAATTAAATAGCTAAGTATTTAGTTAATAGAATAATAATAATAATAATAATCAACTATAAAACTTATGTGATAAATTAATTATAAGTGCACCAATATAATATATAGTATCATATACATATTAATTAATTACTAAATATGCTTTAATACCATATTTTAATCTTAATTGAATCCTTTTAGAATTTAGCAATTTTATCTTGGCTTTTATTAGCATTTATACTAATTATAGATATTTTGCTAAATTCTATATTAAGATAAAATAGTAGTATTTTTGTAGCAAAATTAATTGTAATTATATATAAATAAATTATATATATATCCTAAATTACAATTAATTTACAACTACTTATAATTAACAGAAAATTAAATTTCTGAAAAATGTCACAATTAACCTGTCAATTCAATTGTTTGTGCTACTTTCCAGAGTCATTGCGGCCGCAAGGCTTCTTCTCAATTCAAATTTCATTCTCTGGAATTTCCAGAAAACAACACAAATTCTATAGTGTTGCGGGCGCAATGGTCCTAGATTGCGGTCGTAATACAACCTGTCAGTTCAAAGTTTGAGCCGCCAGCAACCCAGAAAACAATTTCCTGTCAGTTCAATTTGATTTTGCCCACAACAGTATAGAAATCTCAGTGTCTTGCGATCGCAATGAGCCAATGACATGAAATTTTTGTATTTCCAGAAGCAGAGACATTTCTAAATTCATTGCGATCACAATTGACCTTGTTTTAGTTCAAATTGGCTCTGTTTTGGAATTCACTGTTTCGAATTTATTGCCAAAATTATTACTTTTCTGTTTTAAAATCAAGTTTATTTGTACAAATAATTGTTCTAAATATTAATAAACATAAAATTTGAATAATATCAATTTCAAATTCACATAAAAAGCGAAGAAATTTGACAAAATTCAAATTTTAGTTTTAATAATACACCAAAAATAATTATTCACAAATTCAAGAAAGCAAACAAAAAATGCAACAATTAAAATTTGATAAATCCAGAAAAATTAATATTTCAAACATGCGCAATGGAGTTGGCTCTGATACCACTTGTTGGACATTTAATTGGTGCAATTCAAGATAGGGTATCACATAATAAACTGTTCCCTAATCTTAGCAATTGCAATTCAATTCATATAAGTTCATCGTTGTGACATGAATAAAATAAAACGAAAAACGAAAGCATAATATACTTACTTTTCATCTCCTTTTGTTGTCTATGATCTCTAACTTGATCAACATCGAAGATGTTTTGATTCGCAGAAGAGTCTTCACGTCGTGCTTTTTTCGACGAGTTCTTCCAAACGATTCGGGGTTGCCTTTTCTTGTCTCTGACGGTCACGAATTTCTCGACAGAGTACCAATACTTAATGGAGAGTATATGGATGGCTATGCACAACTCATGTGCCCTTAAAAATAGTGGATTTCTGGTGCAAATAGTACCCCTAACATTTGGAGACCCGAGATCCTTTAAAGGGGTCTAAGTGTATCTTGGAAAGATGCCAAATTAATTATCAAATATTCACCAAATATTTTTAATTATATTCTCTCCAATTCTATTGAAAATTCTAATATTTACTGTTGTAAATACATCCACAAATTTGGTACAAGAGCTAAATATCCAATCAGAAAGATAACGATAAATCTAGACAGTCAAAACATGCCTTACAATAGGTCTCTTGTGATCACAATGTATCTCATTGCGGTCGCAATAGACTTGGCAATTCCAGACTTGGAAACTTCCTGCCAAGTCTCTTGGGGCCGCAATGGGATACATTGCGACAACAATAAATCTTGCCAACGCAGCAGATTTATTGCCATTCTTCCCCTATTGTATTGCAGCCGCAATGAATCTTATTGCGGCTGCAATAGATCTTCGTTTGTGCTGTTTTGCTTGGGCTTTGATCCAAATTAAGTTGGGTTTAACCCAAACAATAATTCTGACTTTACATAAGACCCATATATACATTAATTGATCATAATCAGTCCATTAATAATTACTAGTAAAATGCCAACGCGATGCGGTGGAATAAATAATATTACAATATCTTTTGTGTCTTTCATAATAAAGTATATGCAAGATTTAATATCTAATGAATCAATTATGTTGATGTACATTTTTTTATATTTCCGATTAATAAACTTTAAAATGAGATTTAAAAAAAAAAAATGTGGTCAAGTTTCTTTCTCAAATGTCTATATTTGAAAATATATGTTGATTTATTGCTATATTATTGCATTATTATAAATATTTGATCCTTGCTTTCAAGAACTACAAAAAAAAATCTTAAATAGCAATATCATAAATAGCAAGATATATGTCAATAATAAATGCTACAGAATATATTATCTCCATGAGAAGATATTACATGCTCTTATTATGGTAAGGGAATTGAAAGTCTAAAATTGAGCGTGTGATCAAAATAAATGAAAATCTCACACTCTGTATTGATATGAGAGTTGAATAGAGGTTTGGAGTCAAAAACTCCAATCTCCTTTTATTAGTAAGGATAATCAATTTGGTTTAGTTCTATATGCATTCATGTCCAAAATCTTGGTGAAATACGTATAATGCCTTGAATATTAAATTAATCACCTTTTATGGCATTTCCACATGTTACTCCTCGCAACATTAGCGACAGTACATGATATGTAGTGATTATATAACACGTAGTCCAAACTTAATTTATTGAAATTGACGTATCAATTCCAACAATCTCCCACATGGACAAGTGTAGTCTATTTGATTACATATGTCTTAGATCTGGTCATATCACTTTAAACTTTTCTGTCTTTCTGTTCGTATTTCTTAAACAATTCGGTCCACCAGTTATACCAGCACATGACTTAAACGATAGTCACCACATTTTCTTCGTGGCTTTATCGATATAAATTACAGTACCAAATATTTTTGGATGACATGAATTAGACTTTAGTCATATAGTTTAGAAATTACACGAGAGTGTGATTTTACATGTCTATTTCCGAACGGGTCACCATTTATTTGTTTACTTTAGTGAGGTCAAAACTTTAAAGAAATAACACAATGAGATTCAAAATATAATTTGCATATATCATAACTTGTTACGAATTAAATAGCATGGAACTCCAAAAACAGATCAAACTCTCATATTTTCCCTAAACTATCCTAACATAGGTACTACGCTCATATGAGCAACATGCTCATGAAACTTCTTGGGTGGTAGTGCTTTTGTAAGAGGTTCTGCAATCATGAAGTCTGTACCAATATGTTCCACCTTCAACTCATTGTTCTGTACTCTTTCATTTACTGTCAGAAACTTGATGTCTATGTACTTAGACTTGGCCGATCTTTTGTTATTTGTGGCATAGAGTATGGCTGAATTGTTGTCACATATCAACATAAGTGGCCTCTTGATGGTAGGAACTATTTGCAGCCTAGTGACAAAATTTCTTAGCCACACACCATGGTTTGAGGCTTCGTAGCATGCAATGAACTCGGCTGCCATGGTAGAAGGTGCTATGAGTGTCTGTTTAGCACTCTTCCATGACACAGCTCCGTCTGTCGTCATGTAGATGTATCATAATGTCGACTTCATGCTATCCACACAGCCTCCAAAATCAAAATCGGTATATCTAATAACCTCGAGCTTTTTTAATCTCTGATATGTGATCATATAGTCTCTTATTTTCTCAGGTACCTCAGCACCCTCTTTGTTGCTTTTCAATGCTCCATTCCTGGATTACTTAAATATCGCCCTAGCATTCCCGTAATGAAAGGCTATATCCGGTCTCGTGCGCACTTGGGCATACATGAGACTGCCTACAACGGACGCATAGGGGATGCCTTTCATGGCAAGTCTTTTTGAATCAGTTTTAGGGCATTAAGCAAGACTGAACTTGTCTCCTTTAGCCACGGGTGTATCACCTGGTTTACAGTCTTTAATGCCATACCTACTTAGCATTTTATCAATGTAATTCCTTTGGTATAGTCTCAGAATACCTTCGATTATGTCCCTTAGTATTTTTATCCCTAGAACAAATGAGGCATCACCAAGATCTTTCATCTCAAAGTTTCTAAATAGAAAATTCTTGGCTTGATGCAACATGTCCTTATCATTACTATCTAGTAGTATGTCATCAACATATAAGACCATAAATGTGAACTTGCTCCCACAGCTTAAGGTATATGCATTCATTAACTAAGTTAGACTCGAGATCGTATGAGCTATGTTGTGAAACTTCAAATACCATTGTCGAGATGCTTATTTGAGCCCATAAATGGATTTCTTAAGCCGAAACACCATAGACTTTGGATCGCCGACCACAAAGTTTTTCGGTTGCCTCATGTAGATGGTTTCCTCAATGTCATAATTGAGAAAAGCCGTCTTTACATCAATTTGGTGGAGCTCCAAGTTGTAATGCGCTACTAGTGCCAATATGATTCTTAATGAATCCTTAGATGAAACTGGAGAGAATATTTCATTATAATCAATGCATTCTTTCTGTGTGAAATCCTTAGCGACAATATGTTCTTTATATTTTTCAACATTGCCTTTAGAATCCCGTTTGGTTTTGAAAATCCACTTACAATCAATGGTTTTCTTGTCCTTAGGCAATGGAAAAATATTCCACACATCATTGTCATTCATTGATCTCTTCATTCATCTCATCGATCCACTTATTAGAGTTAGAATTTTTCATAGCTTGTTTGATATCTCTTGGGTCATTTTCAAACATGCTTATGTCAAATTAATGTTCTTGAAGATATGCAAATCTTCCAGTATATCTGTTCTCTCTAGTGGATCTCCTTATTTGGACTGGTTCTGTAATTTCTTGAGGAGCAGTTTCATGAACATCATTACTTAATTCTGGATCTCCCACATGCTCAAGGCCATTGACATTGTCTGTGACAACGTCGCTATTTGGGATAGATTCGGGTCTATTTGTGTCCATGTTATCCTGCGGAATTTGAGAAAGACGTATAGTTTGCCTATTGAAATGAGATGCATTTTTAGGATTTATCAATATTGGAATAATGACTAAGTCCAAACGAAGGTCCGAAATGTCATTATCCCTCTCTTCCTAAAAAAATGTCATCCATGGTCATATCTCCCACAAACTCATTATCCTCGAAAAATTTCGCATTTTCTGACTCGAATATCTTATGTTCTGTTAGATTATAAAATTTATGCCCTCTAGATCTTTCAGGATATCCAACAAAATAACAACTAATAGTTCTTTCATCTAGTTTCTTTTATGTTGGCCTATAAGGTCTTACTTCTACTGGACATTCCCAAATCCGAAAATAATTTAGACTAGGCTTGCGTCCAAAATAAGTCTCAAATGAGATTTTATTAGTTGCTTTAGTTGGAACTCTGTTGAGGATATAAGTTGCAGTTTTCAAGGCTTCTCCCCACGAACTTTCTGGTAGAGTTGTACGAGCAATCATACTTCTCACCATGTCTTTGAGGGTGCGATTGCATCTTTCAGCAACACCATTCATTGCAGACGAGCCTGACAATGTATATTGTGGCACAATCAAGCACTCCTCTAAGAATTTTGCGAAGGGTCCCGGACGTTGTTATCCTGAACTGTCATATCTATCATAGTATTCAGTATTCACCACCACGATCAAATCTGACGGCTTTAATGCGTTTGTTAAGTTGTAACTCAACTTCCGCTTTATAACTTCTGACGTGACTTCATAATTAGCTGAAGTTGATATGTCTCCCACGCTCTCTCTTTTATAATTGACTGATATGATAATTAAAAATTCTAATTATAATTTCAAAAATATGAATGTGACAATTATTTAAAAACTCTAAAGTTTTGGATGAAATGATCTGAATTCTCTCAAAAGAAAAAGTCAAAAAAGAAAAAGAAAAAGTCGATATCCATCCAAGTTCTCAAATATGGGAAACGGATCCGCTGTCATTACTGTGATGGCAGCGGATTACCATTGAGAGACTGACGGTGGAACTCACAAAATAATGAAACTTTCTTAATTAAATCTACAGCGTCGAAATTTAAGACAACAATTCAGATTTGCTCCATCACAATGACAGCAGATACGGATCCCCCAAATATGTAGTCCGGTCCTGAAGACTAGTAAACACCGGGGACTGGCGCCTTTATCCTTGCGCGCTCCATCGCCTTCTCTCATCGGTCGCACGACACACAACCCAAACCAAGTTCTCTTCTCAGATCCACCGTTTACCTCCTCTCTAAACCCCTCTCGATCGCCACCCTTCGGATCTGCCAAATTGGCGCACTAGAGCTTGAATCCGATGGCGCGATTCGATGTGAACGGGAAGGTGGTGCAAGGGGTGGATTTGCTCCGGCGGCGGCACTGGCCGTGGCGATTTGATGTATGGCCTTTCTCTATCATATACGCGCTCTGGTTGTTGCTCGTCGTGCCTAGACTCGACTTCTCTGACGCGTTTATCGTGCTCGCCGGATTGGCGGCGAGTCACATCCTCGTGCTTCTCTTCACCGCCTGGTCCGTTGACTTTGGAGCCTTCGTGCAGTTCTCTAAGGTGCGTTTCTGTTCTACACTTGTTAAACATTTGTGAATGTGGAACTTGAAAGTAGTTAAATGTATGTTAGTGCAAAAACCATAAGGTATCAGACGCAGTTTGAAGAGGAATTTGTACTTGATCGTAGTTTGAATTTTTCTGTATGTGCAGTTGGAGTTGGATATCCTTTCTATTATTTTTCTTTGTAAATGCTAATGTCTGGTAACAAATCAGCCAGTTTTTTTATATCGTAGTGATCACCATAAATGAAGAAGAGTTGTTAACAAATTCAGACCAGTTCTCTTGGCATCACTGTGCTAGTATTAGTTTCACTACTGTTTTGTTGATTGAGTTTTACCCCAATTTTTTTTGTATATGATATTGTTCCAAAAAGAAAGGGATCAATGTGAATGTCCAGGAAGAAGTCTAATAAAAATTCGTACTGTTTCTGGCAGGCTCTGATGTTTTGGTTTTCTTGCTTTGTTTCTTTCTGATATTTTTATTGGATAGGTGAAAGATATACACTCTGCAACAGCATGTAAGATAACTCCCGCCAAGTTTTGTGGATCAAAAGAAATAGTACCGCTTCATTTCCGAAAAACTGTAAGTTTTGCTATATTCTTAGTGGTTCATCAGATACAGATAAGTGTCCATGCTGCTGTCATTTTTGCATTGTAACATTACAAAAAAAAAATAATATGCTGAAGAACCGAGTTCATGAAATGGCATCATAAATAGTTAAGGAGAGGAGATCTGTTTTGACTTGATCTGTTTCATTTCCCTATACAGATTGGAGTTTCTTCATCGTCAAGTAGTGAGATAGAGGAGATATATTTTGATTTTAGGAAACAACGATTTATTTTCTCTGAGGCTGATGATACATTTAGGAAGCTCTCTTATCCAACAAAAGTATCTTTTGCACAATATCTCAAGAGCAGTGGTCATGGTACAGAAGTCAAAGTGACTGCTGCCGTTGATAAATGGGGCAGAAATGCGTAAGTTCATTTACTTTTCAAGGATGCTATATTGCTTAAAAATTGTATTAAGAATATTGTCGTCTTGAACTTTTTTTTATATAAATTCTTTATGTTCTAGGTTCGAATATCCACAACCGACATTTCAGAAGTTAATGAAGGAGCAAGTTATGGAGCCGTTTTTTGTGTTTCAGGTTGGTAATTTTTCAGAGATCATCTGAATGCGAGCTTATATAGTATATACTGATGTTGTTGTTTGTCTTTCCTGATTCTTTGTGCTTCGACATGCCTAGGTTTTCTGTGTGGGACTGTGGTGCTTGGACTCATTTTGGTACTACAGCTTGTTTACACTATTTATGCTTTTCCTTTTTGAATCAACTATGGCCAAGAGTAGGTTGAAGACTCTGACTGAACTTAGACGTGTTAGAGTTGACAATCAAATATGGCTGGTGTACCGCTGTGGGAAGTACGTATTCATGCCTTTGTTTTGATTACTGTTACATAAAGATTCTTGAGATTACTGTTTTTCCCGACTCGTTTTTTGTACTAGAGATTCAAGGTATATAAATTTCATCATAGGCATCCATCGGTTTGTATTAGTCTTAATGTACCGACTCTTAATGACTATATTTATTGTTATCATTTTGATACAATAAATTTTCGTGCAACTACTAAGGTAAGTAACTGAATTTGACATGAGCAATTTTTGGCTGTCAGATGGATGAAAATTCCAGGAATGGAGCTTCTTCCAGGAGATATAGTCTCTGTTGGCCGCTCATCTGGTGGTGAGGACAAATCCATTCCAGCAGATATGATTTTACTTGCAGGAAGTGCGATTGTCAATGAAGCCATTCTTACTGGAGAGTCTACTCCTCAGTGGAAGGTTTCATTTTGTTCTGTACATTTTCATATCTACAATAACAAAGGAATTAAGTTTTTGCTTGTGTCAGTAAGGACTATGCCTTTTGGTTTGTGTTGTACCATATTAAAGATTCTGCTGTAGACTGCATCTCTCCAAGTTAACCAGTTAAATGCTTGTTATTATGCTCACAAACCTATCTCCATATTGGACTAATATCATTGGGTTGTGGTCTTTACTTAATGCTCTTATTGTTTGATTCAACCAATGTATCACACGAAGCCTTATAATTAGGTGAGATGGATTATGCTTATTTAAGTTGCTATTTACCTTGTGCAGGTCTCAATTGTGGGGCGGTCTCCCGATGATAGATTATCTATCAAGCGTGACAAGAATC
>CAXKVX010003774.1:0-54882 GCA_964058865.1 Eleocharis quinqueflora
TTCATTCTTTGAAGAGAGACACAGAATTCTGATTCTCTATTTCAAAACAATCCAACAAGCAACAACTCATACGTAATCCAGAAAAATATATATAAAAAAAAGATGAAAATGCGTGCAAATGTAACACGTTGGATTGATTATACGCTATCAAAAGATCATATGCTGGTTCTTGACGGAACATCATTGTTCGTATTTCTTCGGATTTGTATTAACGGTCCTGATTGATCGCACCTTAATTGAAAAATAAAAGAGAAAACTATCCCGCACAAACAATTGATCTTATCGGATCGTTCATGGTATAAAAGTAACTTTCAAATTTCTACTTTCACTTTCAGGGAAAAAAAATGGAAGAGAAGAGAAATAAAAATTGATAAGCTCGGTTCTCAGATCTAAGTTTCCCTCTTTATAAAAAGATAAGCTCGCTTCTCTATCGAATCAAATGTGATTTGCAAGCTGGGACCCAACACACAAAAAAGATAGAAAAAAAAAACAAAAAATATTACATGTGGTTTGGGAGTCCTAATCTGGTGCTCGTAAAAATCGTGCTTGTTTTCCTGCTTGTCTCGATCCGACCTTCCGACCGTCACGGACGACTTTAATTTGATTCAGGAGCAGATGCTTTGACCGTTAGATGAATTTTGAACGGTCCAGATCGAAACAAGCAGAGAAACAAGCAGAGATTTACGAGCGCAAGATCCCGTTCCGTGGTTTGGTTAGCTGTCAATTTGTGGTCCTGGCAAAATCGTGGACATAATTCGCCTCTACAGAGAAAAACAGTACACCTCAACAGTTAAATATAATTTAAATGCATCAAGGTATAAGTATTATTAATTAAGATATATAGTTGAACAGCTCAACCACAATTCACACTGATGTGTATGTATTTATAATAATAAAGCAATGTTAATTATGCTTGACCTCACCTCGCAAAAAGACAGCATGCACGAAGCCAGAAACTATCAATTTGACTTTGCTT
This sequence comes from Eleocharis quinqueflora, assembly GCA_964058865.1. NCBI lineage: Eukaryota > Viridiplantae > Streptophyta > Magnoliopsida > Poales > Cyperaceae > Eleocharis > Eleocharis quinqueflora. The sequence continues at coordinate 977 of CAXKVX010003774.1, forward strand.
AAACCATTAAAAATGTTCTTAAGAAAGAATTCTATACGGTTCAATTTGAAACATAAAAGCGCGGATAAGTAAAAACAATTTTTTTTAATAAGTTTTGCATTCTCAATTTGTCCAATTAAAAAGTGAAAACTGATATACTGATTCATTCTTTGATAGCTCCACCGATATACTTGTGTTATGCATATTAGACGTATTGTTGTTCATGTTAGACGAGTTGTTATTGATGTTATTTTATATTGAAAAATAATTATGCATGTTAAGTTAAATAAATAAATATTGATACCTCATCGTTATGCGTGTTAGACGGATTGTTATGCATATTAGAAGAGTTGTTATGTATGGCTAAACTGCATAATTGTTTTTTTAATATAAACAACATGAAAAATAATATGCATAACGACATGTATAACATACATAATTACTCATTTAACAAAAATAGTATCGACGTAGATATCGACGAAAGAATTGCCATAATATTTTCTCTAAAATATGATGTCCAACACGAATAATAAGTGACATCGTCGCATATTGTTGAAGTTGTGAGTTCAAGCCCCAACGAGTATTTAAGGAAAAAAAATGAAACTTTAAAAACAGTCGATGGTTGAAACTAAAGACTTTGTTGTTGTTGTTATTGCTGTTTAAAAAAGTCCATTGCTTAAATTTTTTTGTCGTGATATTTGTTACAAAAATTATGTATAAATTCAAACATAACGTAGTAACAACTATATTTTAATGTGTACCTTTATATAAGCTATACATAAGTTTTATTCTTTAAGATAAATCTGAACGTAAGCTGCATTTTTATACAAGCGAGTTCGAATTCAAGTCAAATTTATCCTTCAGTTCAAACTAAAATGATTATTTTTATTATTTGCAAAACTTCAGTTAGAGGCAAAATGTCGTTTGTCATACTACTACGTCGACATAATTAACAAATTTCTATGAATTAGAATATTGTTAAACGAGAGATGAGAGATGATGTTAATTTCAAAATAATTGATTAAAATTGACACAAACAGTAATATTTTTATTTTCCATCATAAAAGAATTTTTGGAGAAATATTGTACCTCAATTCATTGTCATCTCATCAGCAATAATGTTTTTTTATTGAGAATAGAATATATGTACCGTGTTTATCTTATTTATTATATTTATTTTTGCTAATAATATTTGGCTAAGTTAGAATATCCCTCATCCATTAAAGTAAACATTTCCCCACATTTTCTCAATGAACATTTCATTACATTGCAGATACGATAAAAAGTTTTTATTTTTGCAATGACAGCAATTGAACAAACACCAAGACAACACTTTATAATGAACAGAGATTTGATATTATAAATATATTTATCAAAGGTAATTTTCTATATAGCCTGGAAAATAGATATAACCATTATTTTTTTTAAGATATTATTCCAAAAACGGATGATAGGAACTTGTAAAAATCATGTGTTGCGAATACGCTGTATATGTATCTCAGTATCTCCAATTCATTATCAGATTTAACCAGATGCTTATCAACACATGTGCTTATCATTATAAAAAACCACAAAGGCCACCAACCATGTTCTTCTTTTTCTGCATGTTCAATGATTTGAGAGAGAACTGAACCAACAAAATAAATCCTTATTTTTGAACAATCATTTGTACTACTGCCTTATAATTTTCTATCCGTTTCAAGTTTAACAATGCGTGAGTGAGTTCACTTTTAAGTTGTCATAACAGATTAGATTAACATGCACTTAAACATAGATTATAATGAAGAACCTTCTCATCACTTTCTAATATCTTTTTGTGTAAAGCACCAACAATCCAACATCATGTTTCAGCCAATAAATAAGCATCTCAAAATCCCCACTTATAAATACTAATCATCATTTGATAAAGAGAACAAAAGGTGTAATCACTACTCAAGTGGATAAAATAATTTCGGAAAGAAAGAACGACCTTTTTCTCTTATAAAAATTGTAGAAGATCGAACTCCTCTAATAAATTAAATAATTTAAGAGGACAAAATTCCTCTAATCATAGAATAAATTAATCACCTTCTAAACTACCAGCATTAGTACGCCTGTACAAACTCTAGAGGTTATTTATCTTAATCCTCCTTTAATAATTGCCCCCATGTATTTTGCAAATAAACATATTTTTTTCCACCCCAATTTGCTGCCTGGTTCAGTCAGACCGGCCGGTTCAAAGCCGGTCCGAGCTTCTCTTTCCAAAACAACTTTTCAAGGATTCCATCTCCTTTAACGACTTCCACCATGGATAAACCATCCCTCACACAGCAAACTTCAACACTTGCAACGAAATTACCATTTTGCCCCACTATCAGGACCTCTTTCGACCCCTTTTGCTCACTGCTCTTCACCTCCTCCATCCCTTCCTCCTCCACCACTTCTTTGACCCGTTTCAGCACCAATTCGGCCGGTTCATCAGTGAAAAACCGCTCTCGGACCGAAACTGCCGGGTCAAAAATCCGCGACAAATCACAGCCGGCAGAAAAGGAAATTATGTCAAAAGCATTCAAAGGCTGCTCTTCGTTGAGTTTCTTTTCCAATTTAAACATATCCTCATGTGATCGCATCTCCGCCGTCCAATTGACAGCATCAGTGCCGCTCAAAAACCATGGGTGGCTGGCAATACCTTCGGCACCTTCAATGGTGATTCGGGTCTCCGGGTTAGGATCCAACATTCTAGAAATTAGACCGCGCAACCCCGGCGAAACCCACTTAGGGAACCGGAACTCGCCCCGGTAAATCTTTTTGTACATGGTCATCAAATTTGGGTGGTTAAATGGCAAATAACCGGCAGTAAGAACGAACAGAATTACACCGCACGACCAAACATCTACCTTCGAAGCATCGTACCCTTTCTTGTTGAGAATCTCAGGCGCCACATAAGCAGGGGTACCACAAACAGTATGAAACAACCCATTGCGGGTTTGACTGGATAGTGTGCCAAGCCCGAAATCAGCGATTTTCAAGTCGCCATTTTCGTCTAAGAGAATGTTCTCGGGCTTTAAATCTCTGTGAAACACGTCGCGCGCATGGCAATATCGAATAGCTGAGATCAATTGCCTAAAGTACTTCCTTGCGACTTCCTCGGGCAGCTTGCCACGCGACTCAACGCGTGTGAACAATTCACCACCGTGGGCCAATTCAAGAACTAGATATATTTTCGACCGTGAGGCGAGAACCTCGATCAAACGAAGCACATGCTTGTGACGGAGTTTGCGCATTAACGAAATCTCCCGTACCGCCACAGTGGTACCCGACACCGAAGAAGACTTCATGGACTTTGGAAACACTTTCAAGGCGACATGAGTATTTGATTGAATGTCACGTGCAAGATAGACCTTAGCGGAGCCGCCTCGGCCGAGAATACGACCAAGTTCATAACGATCAAAGAGAATTCGACCGGTTCCAACGTCGGTGCCGGAGCTGGTGGAAGGAAGGGATGAGGTGGGACTTTCGAGCTCCATGGAAAGCAGGTGCCAAGAGGAAGAGAGACAATTTCTATTTCTATTTCGGATAAAATGGATATTTGTAATTGTCGTAGCGGTACAAATAAGAAGAGTAAGAGAGATGAGTGGTGGTTTCTTGGAAGGCAACTGGTTTGGGAACCATTTATTGGTGTGGCATAAGAAGCGGTACACGGCGCACTTGTATATAAACGGTTGGTGCCTGCTCCAAGCGGTCTGCTGGAATGCTTGGCTCTGTTGTGTTAAAATGGTCCGGCGATTAAAGCCAATGGATGAGAAGGTTGGGAAAGTTGTTTGCTTTTAGAATATGCAAATATTATGGTGTTCAAGAGGTATATTATAAAGTCACGCGGTGTATGATAAAATTTGAAAAGGAAATTAACTTAGCTGGGAAGGGGAGCATTGTATTTTGAAATTATAAAAGAGAGTTGATACATCGATCCGCGGCTAAACATGACGAATGACGATTACATTTGAATTTCGTTTGTAGATTGTTATCGTTATTAACTTATCATGTATGTTTTATTTATTTATTATATATATTATTTATGTTATTATGCATATAATTGATTGAGACGATTGAAAACGTAAATCGATACATTCATCGATGCGGACTGAACAAATTCAGTTACATAATTCTATGTTGCACGGATGCGGGTGCGGGTATCGTATCGGATACAGTGCGGGTGCGGCAATACGTCATTTTAAAAAAAGTTAGAATACGACGGAGTATATATAAAATAATAAAACACATTATATATTAAAATAAGATATTACATAAGAAATAATACTTCAATAAAATCACACATTACAATAAAATCACACATTACAATAAAATAATATATATTATAAGAAGATATATATAATAAGTAACAGTCTAGAACAAAAAAACAACTGCGTCTCAGTGGTCATGCGCCTTTGTGTAAGGTGTTGTGTTGCCCATTAATCTAATGTTCAAATTCCAGCACTAAATTTAATTTCTAATGTTATTTTACTCCTCAAGGATGGCAGACAGATCTTCTGTGGCGATGGATACACGAGTTAGATCCGTATCAGGCGAATTATACCCGAATCTTGACCGAATTCGTTGGTCAAAAACAATAAAAAACTAGATACGCCAGCTGGAGTATTGGGTGCGAATCATATCATACGTATCCGATACGGGATACGCTGTGTTTTCAAAGAATCCGGGCAACATACATTCAACTTGAAAATTGTAGTTATTATGCATTTTAATTTGCTTATTATACATTTTTTTTTGTTATTTTACATATAATTAATATATAAAATAATATGAACAACATGTATAATAACACACTTATTTTATATCATTATGAATAAAGTACACAATAATAATTTGAATATAAACACTGTAAAATATATAATACAAAAAACATGAAATAATAACATAATTAACATGCACATACCGAATTAATTAAGTTATTATGTATATTATTTGAATTGTTATGCGTGTTATTAGATACATAATAACAAAAACAACATGCATAATTACTACAACAATATATCGTCGGAATTGAACTGAACGCGTCCAGTGCGTATCGATGCGTGGTTCTACGATACATTTCCACTATAGAAGGATTTTTTTTTAAAACTTTTTACCGATAGTATTCAAAATTAATACATACTAATATACTACCTCCATGCCTGGAAACAAACTGTAAAGTTATAAGTTTTGCTTTATACGTGCCAAATTTTGCAATTTAAATTTTTATATCTTATTTGTGTAAATAGGAGTTCTTCAATTTAAATTTTATATTCTTATTTTGCAATTTAAAATTTTGTAGTTTTTTTCTTATTTGCGTAAAATTGTATATTCTTATTTGTGTAAAATTATACAGATAAATTGGTTCATTGAATTTTTCCCCTTTTTGTTAGTTTAAAAGTATTTACATGGAAATAGTAAGTCCGAAATTTGAATGTTGGGATCTAAGATTTTATACATTAATTTGAATATTGAAATCTAATATCTTAAAACATCTGTAATTTTTTTTTAATCTAGTAGTTAACATGATATTTTTCACGAGCTGTATTGCAAGTTTTAAAATTAGTAAGTTGCTTGATGCTATTCTTTTTCCAAACAAAAAACCTCTATACTATATACGATTAACCAACATTTCTAAATATGTTTCACATTTAATATATTAAGGGGCCGAGCTACATGAGGTGGAATTTTTTTCGCAAAATAATCTTGTGTATTTGTTCGATTTATCAATTTTTTTTGCAAAATAAACATATATATTAAAAAATATGCATTAATTTGTCCTTTCTAGAAAAAATGATAAATCACGTCCTTACGACGAAAATCTTGAATGCGCCCTGAATGCATACTATTGTTATTAATTGAAAAAGTACATTTTTGGGGTTTAATATTATTCATACGCGTCACTCACAGCTATCAATTTCTTAACATTGTGTATACACAAGTCACACACATTTAAAAATAACATTTTAACGTCTAACTCAGTTGCAAGAGTCTGATCACGAATAATTAGAATGAGTGTCGTGATGGATAACTATGTAAAGAAAAAGGAATGTGAAAAATGCTTCTCAAGTATCACTATGTTTTGCAAATCCGACAAAAGCATGGAGAAAACATATTTTTTCTTATGAAATGAGCAAAAGGTTGAACTATTTTATTTAAGTTCCAGAAAATAAAAAAAATCATGGAATTTTTTTTGCTTCTTAGATGATTCTCGGCCTCTTCTATTGTTCGAACTTCACACTCTAAAGTCTAAATGCGTTGCTATTTTCGATAATCTATACTGCAAGTTTTCGAAGGAAGTGGATAACTAAAAACAATAATCAATATTACATGCAACTTTTGTTTGGGTGAATTAAATTGAAAATGGGCCGGGCCAGGTTAGGCCGGGCCGGATCGGTCCAAATCTATCTGGGTCAACAGGTTGGCTAGTTCACGAGTTGGTCAATCCAACGGGTTGGTCAGACCGGATTTTGACAGGTTAATTATTTGGGAAAGGTCGGAATCCATCTAAGATCTATGGGTTGGCGGACCGACTGATTTGGACCGGGTTAGACGAGATCAGATCCGGATCGGGTTGGGCGGTTTTTTCTGAATATTTTTATTTGTTTTTTAATTTCACGCATTATTTCCTGGTAATACCCGGATTATTCCTGAGTTAATCTCTAGTTTGGCCGATTTTGCACGGATTTGCCCAGGTTTTGCCTGGGTATGGCCAAGTTTGCACGGGTTTTGAATGGGTTAGTGACGGGGTATGGCAGGTTAGACGGGTTGGGGCGGGTCTTTTTCGGTCTGGATATAGCATAGTTTTTTCGAACAAATATGGCTGCTATCCTTCTTAGGCCTCTGGATTTTTTAGACGGATCCTCACGAATTTGCCCTCAGATCGTACAGGTCCGGATTGCGACCTCGATTTTCTTCGGCCGGGCCGGACCCGGTCGAATTTTGTCAAATCCCCGTGGTGAATCCATATTTCCATACTCATTACAAGGAGGCGGCGAAGAGGTTAATAATGTATAGAGTGAAGTTATGGTATTTTATAAAGTGTCAAATGATCGATTCAAAATGCAAAACATGATTTTATTTTTGAAATTTCATTGAAGATCGAACTTTACATTATCAAAAGTTACTATTGTTTGAAGAAAGTAAAAAAGTTTTTTAATCCGACGAATTTTGGACTATCTAATATGACTGATTTTTCAATTAAAAAAATAGTAATAAAATTTGGTCTCCAAGTAATTTTTTACATAGAGATCGTGTCCGTCGATTTGAATCTACCATTTGAATTTTGAGGAGACATGAATGTAAAAGTACCGCGTGAGTAACACTTTGTGAAGTACCGTAGCCTCACTCCAATATATATTTTATGATTATTGCATCGTAATTTTAGCTTGAATTTAATAAAATTTAAAAGTATGGAGGCCAAAATGAATGATTTTGTAAAAAAGAATACGGAGTTCAATTTTTCTTTCTTTTTAAAATTTATATTGAAAAATAAAAATACAATAGAAAACAATATTTTAAGAAAAAGATGAGAACTAATTTACCATTTGACCTCCATATATTATTTTTAAATCCGCAACTGTTGAGAGTTAATTTGCCAGTTTTGGTAGTGTGATGCATGAACTTAATTTGATAATTACTTAATTAATTTGACTATGTGATATTTCACATTTTTTATGGAACTCTATCTCCTACATTTACAAAGTATAATTCCACCACATAAACAATTCCTAATATTATTCCTCACAATAAAAGCTAGTCATAAATTATTGCACACTTAAAAATTTCACCCAGCTTGCACTTTTAAATATTATTTTGACTTTCCTAATTTTAAATATAATAAATTGTAATGTGAAATTTTTAGAGCATCTTCATTTCTCATGTAAAAAAAAAATCGATAATACCGATGTGGCAAATTGCAATTACAATTGCAAGGATATAGAGTCATTTGCTGATTAAATCTGTTTGAAAGTGTTAAAACTTCTATAAATACTGATTTGTGAAATGTAATGCGAGTAATAGCAGAAAAAAAAATCTATTAGAGTATTTATATGTATCACGATAATAAAATTTATTTTGAAACTATATAATGCAAAAATGATTAAATTATTGACGTTATAAATAAACTCTATACTTGTAGGGTATTGTCAGCAATTGGGGTGCTTAAATTTTGGTTATCTAACTCTATACTTGTATTTTTTTTTTCTAACTTTGAGATTGTGGTCAAGAAAATTTTCTAACGTTAGAAAAATTTGTCAAGAAATTTTTCTTTGGAAGTAATTCTGAGATATTCGGTCAATTTTATTTATTTTATCTTTTTCGTACATTTAATTGACTTGTATTCAAGGAACTCTATTTAAACCTACTTCTGTTCAGAAAAAAAAAACCCAGAATTGGCTTTTTTTTTCGTATTTTGGAATATAATCGATATGTTACACGAGGCTCTGGAATGAGAAATTATTTGGGCCAGGAATTTCTTTTTTAATCGACTCTCAAGATATTGGTCGATTTTATTTGTTGTTTTTATACATTTTTAATTGACATGTGTTTAATAAAAGACAAATAGTTTAATTACAAATGATGCTGACTTATGTTGTCAGTAGCCTATACAATTGAATATGAACAATATATTTTTTTATATTTAATTTGATGGTACGAAGCATTTTGATTACTGATGGCAACTGCCAGGTAAATATTTTTTTTTTTGATTAAAAAGAGAGGATCTGTGTCCTCTGGTTTCATTGATTGAAATCACCCTGGGGTGAGTTATTTACACCAGTTTATTAAAAGGAAGAAAACAAAGTAAAAAGATAAAAAAAAGAAAGAGGAACAATCAAAGAAAAAACAAAGAGAAAAACAAGGTATAACAAAATGTAGTCTGTGCCATTTCTTCTACGGATCATGTTCGTTGAACAAAGCCTTTTAATTCTCCATATTTCTCTTGCTATCTGAGGTAAATTCTCGTCGACTCCTTCAAAGATCCTTCGGCAACGTTTCTTCCAAAGGACAAAATTGGTAATTACCTCCATCTTCATCTGCATATCGTCCTTTGCCGATGCTCCTTGCCTCAATAAATCAATAGAATTTTCTGCAATATATGTTGTGTATAGCCTTCTGATGCCTGTATCCGAATCTGCTATGTATTTCTTCAACTCAGTCGCTAGAGAACATGTTTGGAACAGGTGTGCTGCCGTCTCTTCTTTTTGTCTGCACATGATGCACATGTTTGGTATCGTGAATCCTCTTTTAATCAAGTTATTGATTGTAGGGAGTCTGTCGCGCATTAAGAGCCAAAGGAACACTTGGACTCTCAATGGTACCTTGATGTGCCAAATGAGGCCGTGGTCTGGCATTGGAGCAGGAGAGTTTGACAAGAACCTATATGCTGATTTAGCACTGAATGTTGGGCCCGTATCCATTCGAGCTGACCATCTGCTTGTTGTTGAACACATGCCTCAAAATGTTGTTTTATTTTGCTCAAATTTTTCCAGAAAGGTGAGGCATTCGTTCTATTCCATGGGACCTCACTATGCGTTGGCACACAAGTTTTCCACCAGCAAGCATCGTTCAAGAACCATTTCCACATCCATTTGAGCAATAAACTGATATTTGTCAACCTAATATCCCTGATCTCTAGTCCTCCGCATTGTCTTGGTTTTGCTACCAGTTACCAACTAACCATGCATAATCCTATTCTCTGCTGTGATTCCAGTTTATTGCCGTGCCATAAGAATTTCCTTTGCACCGATTGAATTTTCCTTATTACCCATGTAGGTAACAAGAATAAAGACATGAAGTAAGTCGGAATGGCAGAGATAACTGAGTTGATCATAATTAGGCGCCCTCCTATTGACAGCATGGATGATCTCCAGCCCATTAATTTCATCTCAATTTTGTCAATCAGTTGTTGATATTCTCTTCTCCCAATATATTTCTCGTTCAGCGGCAGTCCCAGATAGGAGATTAAACTTCACGGGTGTACAATGGAGAACATTTGCAATTCCCAGTATTTGCCTGGTATCAGATGAAGTGATGACCATTTCTGACTTTTCCATATTGATTTCCCAACCCGAAATTTTTGTAAAGATACTCATGATCAGCCTTATTATACGTGCCTGTTGGATCGTTGGTTTGAAAAATAGAAGAGCATCATCCGCATATGCTAAGCATGCGTAGCAATCCAGGAGAGGTGATCGTATCAAAGACTGTTCCATAAGCTTGCTGTACCACCGCGGTAGAAAGTCAATCGCTAAGATGAATAGGAGTGGCGCCAACGGGTCGCCTTGTCTTACTCCCCGTTTTAAAATGATTCTTTTCCCCGCAACCGAGTTTATAATTATCCTGGAATTTCCTTGTAGCACTAGCCGTTTAATCCATTCAATCCACCGGGAAGGAAAGTTCCTAGCTTGCAAACAGTTGATTAAAAGGCTCCAATGCACTGTGTCGAATGCTTTCTTAATGTCAACCTTGAAAATGCCCAATTTTTCGTTTTGCCTTGTTGCAGCTTGTATTAGCTCCTGTGCATGCAAAAACCCTTCCGAAATAGTTCTGCCTTGGATGAATCCTGTCTGGCTTGGCACTATGAGCTGCGGCATGAAAGGCTTTAGTCGTGCTGCCAAAATTTTGGATAACATTCTTTGTATTCCGTTGATAGCAATCCAGGTAAATATTTTACATAATTATATTTTACATCCTTAATTAATATGAGCAGTTAGTATGATCACATTATTAGTTAGTATGACAATCTAAGAGGTTAGTATGAACACATTTTAACCGTTTAATTGTCTTAAATGTTATTTTTGACAAATAAAAAAACAAGCACAAAATAGCGTTTGATTTTCGAGTGGACGTAACTTTTGACTCGTAACTCTGATTCGCAAGTATGAGCACTTTTCGAAAACGACAAGACACAACACACATACTTTATCGAGTTGTGAGCCCGTAAAGACGTTGTTTTGACCCTAAAAAATCGCTTCTAAAACCTTCAAATCTCATTTTTTTCAGCACATTTTTTGCTCAAATTTTCTCCAAAAATAGTTGAAATAGTGCAAACATATTTGAAACAGTTAGTATGAACACCTGCTATGTTTAGTTTGAACACATTTTATTTAGTCTGGACCACATGCATTATGTACAAAACAGATTTGAAACAGCTAGTATGAACACATGTTTTATTTAGTTTGAACACCTGTTTTATTTAGTATGAACACCTACTTTATCTAGTTTGCATCCATGCATCGTGTGCAAAAACATACTTAAAACAGTGCAAAAATAAACTTGAAATAGCCAGTCTGAACGCATGCTTTATTTAGTATGAACACTTCTTTTATTTAGTTTGCACCCCATGCATTACGTGCAAAACAGATTTGAAACAAAACAAAAATAGACTTGAAACAGTTAGTGGGAACACATGTTTTATTTAGTATGAACGAATGTTTTATTTAGTTTGCACTCCATGCATTATGTGTAAAACATTCATGATAGAGTGTTGGGCAAAAAACGTTCAAAAAAATGCGCGCTATCCAAAGTATCATTTTTATTCGTGTTTGATTATTTAACACTCTATTTTTATCCACTTTTGAGCTAAATCAGTTTAGGATGTTGTGAAATCAACACAAAGTGAGCACGAATTAGCTTGAATTTATTCTTGATCATTCGAAATTGAAACGAGGCAAACTAGATTGTGCCAAGTGGTACTTGCGGCCGCAAAAAATATTCTTATATTCGAAGAAGCAACCTTGTATAAAAAGTTATATTTTCTGATCAAACATGAAGTTGGATAACAAAAAATGATATTAACTAGTGCTCGAAGCTCTCGACTTTCAAGTACAGTTTCTTAATTTTTGTGTTCTTATTACCATGAATTTATCATGAAGTTCTAAGTTTTACTCGAAAAAAGGCAATGAATAATTTGATAAATTGTGGCCACATGTTCTTCCCTAGTTAATGTTGCAATTTTATTTATTATATATATATATATATATATATTGACACGCGTTCGGTTGTGAAAAAATAGAAATGAGAAGGTGAGACCCATGGCTACAGCTTCCCACAGTTAACCAGATACAGAGTAACAGAGGAAGACATTGATTGATTGGTCCCACAATTCGGATGCCAGCTTCACACACCGGTGGAGCATCAACCCTAACGGGGTGTTGAACTCGATCTCGCTTACACACACCGATGGAGAACCGAGCCAACGAAAAACAAAAGAACAAAAGATACAATCGAATGGATGATAAGATAATAAACACTCAACACAATATTTCTAAGAGTTTAGAATAATTTAGAATAATGAGATTGAGTCTTTGAGCTAAGATTTGGCTATTTGTTTCAAGCACAACAATGGTGGAACTAAGGATTTTACAATGTGAGATAGTTATATTAGAAAGGGGCTGAAGGATCCCTTTTATAGAGAGTAGACATTTAAAAAAATCTGGGTGGGTCTACCCGCCCGTGGATCCGCTCGTGCCCGACCCGTGCCCGTGCCCGGATCCACGGATCTATCACGGGTCGGGTTGGCCCCAAATCCTCCAAACCCGTCTAAACCCGTGCCCGTGTAGACCCGTGCCCGACCCGTCCCAAGACCCGCCCGCCCATGCCCGACCCGTGGATCCGTGCAAAAATTAAAAAAAATACAAAAAAATTCAAAAAATTTCTTAAAATTCAGAAAAAATCGATATATATATATATATATATATTAAAATAATGTGCAGTTTTAAATTTAAAAATTCGAAAAAAAATTCAAAAAAAAATTCAAAAAATTCAAAAAAATTCAAAATTTTTCAAAAAAATTCAAAAAATTCAAAAAGTTGGACGGGTCCGACCCGACCCGTCTGGACCCGCCCGGACCCTACCCGCCCAGGTTTATCACAGGTCGGATTAGGGGTTTTGGGTTCGGACCCGTGCATACTCGCCCCGTCGTACCCGTGGACCCGCCGTACCCGTGGATCCGGACGGGTCGGATCCACAGGTACTCGACCCGCCCCGTTATTAAAAGCCTAATAGAGAGCTTGAAACATCTTTGTTTGGTTGAAATCTGTTAAAACGTTACACAACCGTTTATAGCGTTATATAACGCTAGGAAGCTTACAACGGTTTGCACCGTTATACAACGGTTTGATTCAGAATTTTATCATTGGAGCTCAGAATATGACCGTTGGAGTTGTAAGCATTTGACCGTTGGATTCTTACAACGTTATATAACGATTTAGAGCGTTATATAACGTCTTTGCAAATTTTTATGGCATTTCTGGCTTTGTCTACAACGTTGTGTAACCAATGGTATATCGTTATGTAACGATTTGTCCAATTTTGTGTTTTTGGCTGGTTTTTAGCTCAATATCATTGATTCAAAATTATTTTAAGCTCAAATAAGATTAACCTAGCATCTAAATATCTAGATATCTTCATGCTTGATTGCCTTGAGCTTCAAACGACCATAACTTTTGACTCGTAACTCTGATTTCAACGTTCTTGGTGGCATTGCAAAGCTCACGACGAGATCTAGCTGATTTCATTTCAAAGCCCATCGGAGGTCATTTGATGCCTCAAAACTTCTCTTGAATATTTCCTGCAAAAGTTTCAAGAGAAAGCTTTGTGAAATTCAAGAGTTGGTTTTGCAAATTGACAAATTCGAGACATTGCTTGATACAACAGTTTCAAGGTGGGATCCACAAATTAACTGCTTTGAAATCTTAGAGCTTCTTTATTTCTGAAACTTTTGGAGTTTATAATCTGATGTTGCAGTTTGTAAATGAGTTTCATGAATGTAGATGAATTTTTTATTTAGCAATTTTTCTACAAAATTTCTTATTTAGCAACTTTGCTTTAGAGTTTATAAGCTCTAATGTGACTTAATCATTGGCTAAAATTGAGGTCTCTCACGATATTTGTAGTACTTGCTAACGTGACGATTAAAAAACTAACTTTTTAGTTTTGGAGATCGAGGGTTTAAGAACTAAAGAAAGATTAACCTTTTAAAACTGATGTGGTAATTATTTAGAAACTTTAAGAGTTTCAGAGATGAAAATGCTCTTATGATGCCGTCTAGAATGTGAATGAATGACTACTTTTGTCTTTTTGCATTTTGATTTAGAGAAAATATGCTAATCCCCATAATTTCGTTCACGCTCCCGTCCTCCACTATTTTTTTCTTATCCTTATATTATCTTATTCTTTTTTAAATACTTCTTTCTTTCTCTTCCAATTGCATCTCTCTTCTTCATTTTTCTTTCTTTTATCGTTCTTTCTTTTTCCTATCTTCTCTTCGAAGTGAGATTGTTAGAAATGACGAGAAAAATGTCAAAGGAGAAGATTGTTAGAAATGACGACATATCTGAGAACGAAGAAGTAATGGCAGAACTGAGAGTGAAGACGAAAGGCAATGAACAACGAATGCAAAAGATTCCTGCATTAGATCTTGAAACTGTCTTTGACCTTCTTCGTATTCACAAAGGTTGTTTTTTTTCACGAAAGAAAGAGAAGGAAAAAAAATGAAAATATATACGTGCATCTATTATAAACACTTGTTTCACTAATGAACATATTTTTCAACTAGTCTGAACACATATTTTATTTAGTTTGTATTCCATGCATTATGTGCAAAACAAACTTGAAATAGTGTAAAAACAGATTTGAAACAGCTAGTATGAACACCACTTTCAATTATTATGAACACAAGTTTTATTTAGTCGGAATAGCTGCTTTATTTAGTCTCCATTCCATATATTATGTGTAAAAGAGCTTTGAAACAATGCAAAAACAGACTTCAAACACCTAGTATGATTTATGAACACATTTTTCAATTAGTTTAGCACATGTTCTATTTAGTCCGCACTACATGCACTCTGTGCAAAACAAACTTGAAACAATGCAAAAACAGACTTAAAATAGCTAGTATGAACTCCTCTTTTAACTAGTCTGAACACTTATTTTATTTTGTCTGCGCCCTATGCATTTTGTGCAAAACAAACTTGAAACAATGCAAAAATAAACTTGAAACGGCTAGTATGAACACCTCTTTCAACTAAGTCTGAACACTTATTTTATTTAGTCTGCACTTCATACATTATAAGCAAAACATTCAAGATAGTGCGAAGACCGAAAATATTCAGAAAAATGCGCACAATCCAGCTTTACATTTGTATCTTTTTAATTTTTTGACTCTTTTTTGACAAAATTAGTTAGGAAGCTAGAATGGGGACGGAAACTGGTTGGTCTTGATCTTTTGATTTATTCGAAAAAAAGTTAAATCTATACGAGATGTCATTTGTATTAAATAATATAAAAATATTCGTATGCTAATGTTGCATTAATTTACCGTGAACTTTTCGTATAGATGTTATGAAATATTGTGAAAATATTGGTATATTTGCATAATCTAAAAAACACAGATTCTTGCAATAAATGTTGTGAAATTAAGAATAAAAAAATGCATGTGGGAAATACTACTGGTGAAAGTATTTTGTATATTATACATGTTTTCAAATATACAACATATTTGAAATAAATAATTTAAACGTATGTTCTAATTAATATGAATACATGTTTTATTCAGTTTAATCATCACAAAACTAGTATAAATACATACAATTATGATATAAAAACATGTAATGATAATATAAACACACAAAATTATATACATAGAGTGGAAGTATTCTTTGCACAATGTAGGTGGAAACGTTCATAAAAATTAGTGTGGTTCAACCTTTTGTTTTTGTCAGTTGTTTACTTTTTATTTTTTAACTTTCTTTTTTTTAGAAAAAAAATATTTAGGGGGATAGAAATGGGGAATGAAAGTTGAGGACTGTTAGTCTTTTCCTAAATTTAATTGAAAAATAATAAAATCAATAAAACAAACTAAAAAATTAAGCAATGACAATCAACATGTAAACGATTAGTCATACAAATTCTACGCTAAAAAAATCCGAAGAAAAATTCTAAACATAACCCAATTATCTAGCACACATAAGAAAGCTCAATTATTAGTCTTGTGGCAATGAACTTTTCTGAATTTATATCTAGATAACTAGATTCATAGATGAAAAATGTTGCTTTCAAGTTTCAAGTCAATTCATAAAAAGGTGCTGAAAGATGTTGTTGAAAGGCACGCAAGGTGCGATTAATTATTTTTTAAAACCAATAATTTTGCATCCCGTCAAATGGGTGGTTCACCTTATTCTTAGTTCTTACATCACTTGAAATTGACGTTTGACCCATTATTTTGGCGTATGGGAGCTGATAGATATATACGTATTATTGATATGTAATCGATACGTGCGTCAACATGCGTCGTTATGCATATTAAACGCGTTATAATGCATGTTATTCGAGTTCGATTGCATGTTACTTTGTACTGAAAACGTTACTTTCCGAGGATGGTGTCGATTTCATCTTAAATATATGGCGATATGATTTCCATTTAGAGAGAAACTCAGTAGGTTTGAAAAAGATGAGAAAATAACACTGCTGATGATTCGCTTTTTTTTAATATTAGAAATTTATAAATTATAAATAAAAAGATAGATTGAGGTAAAAGTGCGAAAAAAAAATATCGGGGTTGCGAACACGACGAGAAAATATCGGGGTTGCGACTCAAGTCCGCCCCGGACCGACCCGACCCGTCAACTCATGCAAAACCCTTCCCAAACCCGTCGAAACCCGCCAGAAACCTCCCAAACCCGTCCCAACCCGGGAATAACCCGGATATAATCCAGGAATAACTCATTAAATTAAAAAATAATAAAAAATTCAAAAAAAATCAAAACCGTCCAACTCGTCAACCCAAACCGGCCCGGTCCGCCCCGAACCCACCTCAAACTCGACGGTCTGTCGATCCATGGACCTAAGACGGATTGTGGCCGACAGACAAAATTTGAACCCGTCGAAATCCGGCCCGGCCAACCCATTTGACCGACAATCTCGTGGACCAACCAACACGTTGGACCGGATGGGTTTGAACCGACCAGACTCGACCGACCCATTATCAAATCACTATTGGAGCCTGCGAGTGTCTGCTTTTGCTTTTGCACCAATTTTTCTTTTTATTTATAATTTATTTATTAAATTTTTAATATTTAAAAAATCGGGCTGACGATCCCTCGTGATTCACGCTACAATGATACAATCTTGTGATGTGCGAGCGTGCAACACGAGAAGTATATTATATACAAATGGACGGTGAGATATATAAACAATCATAATTTTTGTGGCCATTCAATTTCACAAATTTTTTATTTGAGAATAATTGGCTAGATTAAAAACAAAACAGTATTGTTCATAACAAATTTGATATATTTGAATTAAAATAGAGCCAATTTAGAGTTTGATTATTCATTTTATCACATACTCATTGAAAGTTGGAGGCTATCAAATTGTTTGACGAAAGAATAAACCTTTCTTAAATTGACTACAAATTGATGCACGTTTTATCCATCCAAATTAAAAACACACCAACAATGTATTTTTTTAATTTAAATAATAGGAAGGATCACTTGACAGTGACTACTTTAACAATTTTGACAATAGAGTTACAAATAAATTTATAAAAAATATTAAAATCTTTAATAACCCATAAATATTTCCTATTTTTTATATTTTTATGTATTTATTTGAAATCACATCATCAAGATTCCCAAGTGATCCTTCTCTTAAAACAATATTTAGCAAATATGAATATTGTAATATTTATTGTCCATTCATCATACAGATATTAAATTTCACCGTTAAAATTTTAAATTGTTAAATGAAAGACTAAATTGTTTAAAAGCAATTCAATTTTGGTGTGTGCTAATAAATGACCATGCGTCTAGTGGTCAAGAACAATGTCCTCTGTGTGAGATGTTGTGAATTCAAAACTCGGCTAAAAGAAAACTCATTTAGATTTAAGTGATATAAATTCTCATTCCATCTCGGAAAAAAAAATTCCTATGCGTTCTATACACATCTATAAGATTAATATTTTAATTTGAATAATATTTTTCAAATATATATTTTTCAAGTAATTTGTTGATTTACAAAACTAAAACATTAAATTAACATATTCCTTGCGAGATTGTGTGTTTAGATTTTAAATTAAGCAACAAAAAAAAAACGCAAAGATGAGCACAAGGTCATCAAAACTGGAGCTATCAAGTTATTTAAAATTTAATAATTTAAATTAATGAAAGTGAGTTGAAGCCAACAAGATTGAGTTTGAGACCATACTTCATTCTATAATGAAGTAGGAGATTCTATAACGTTGTGCAAATAAGCAAAACAATGCTCCAAAACCCCCCACTTCGTTGTATAACGATCCACTTTATTATATAATGTTGTAAGCAATGTTGTAATTATCGAATTTCTTGATTTGACAATTTGTAAAATAACATGTAATTTAACAAAATTTTCTGTGAGAAATATGGGTACACAAGCAAGGCAATGTGGAGCATTAATTGAAACACTAGGACTTCATGCATGAAAGTATGGGATAGTTTCTATCTATTTTAAGTTTTAATTTTTCTATATTTTGGCTTTAGAAGTTAATGAAGTCAAAATAGTGCTTACAACAACCAATCGATATACCCATTATATCAATCGATATATGAATTTAGGTAAGGGTTAATCAAATACGCTAAGTACAGAACATATTGAGAGCTCTGTTGCAAAATTAATGAGGCAAATGATGCATTAATTTGATATCATTTTGCATATCGACATATAGATATAACGATAAATCTTACTTAGGTCGACTTGAAAATTTGCACAGTAAGAGAAATTTTTCTGAGAGGATTGTAACCAGAAGATGTTCTCAAACGATACATCGATTTGGTATTGATTAGATTAAAGATATATCGAATATACCAATCGATATATTGATTTGATGCATGACAACATTACTCTGCTATGTACAAGCTATTTAAGGTGCTAATCTCTTTCTGAACTCTATAGAAAAATTACTTACACTCATTCTAGCACTAATGAGAGCTCTAGTCACCTTTAGTTTACCTCATTTATAATTCTCTATTCTACACTAATTGAAATCCTTAATGATTATTTTGACTCGATAGTTTGATTAAGTGTCAAGCTAGTGCGAGCCTCAACCTCAATCTTTGATCCTTTAGTGATCGTTTTAGTAAGATTCAAGGTAGCTCATTTTGTCATGAGGGCCATTGTATTTGAAGTTGTAAACACTTTTTTTA
The DNA here is from genome assembly GCA_964058865.1 of Eleocharis quinqueflora. Taxonomy (NCBI): domain Eukaryota; kingdom Viridiplantae; phylum Streptophyta; class Magnoliopsida; order Poales; family Cyperaceae; genus Eleocharis; species Eleocharis quinqueflora. Next base: position 20,146 of record CAXKVX010003774.1, read on the forward strand.
GTGGATTTGCGGCTCAAGAGGAAAAACCGATGGATTCGTGGATGTAGGCAAGTTCAATGGCCGAACCATGTTACATCTTGTGTCACTTGACTCACTCTCTCTCTATCTATCTTTATTATATTTTCTTGCAATTCTTGTGTGTTCTTACTTGTTAGAACTTGAGCAAATTAAAGTGTGACCAAATTGAGATAAGTGTGGTGTTTCTTGAATAATTGTGTTTCCGCTATATAAATTATACTAAGCCTTAGTTTCTAACAAGCACAACGATTCAACTTTTTTCGTAACAAAGTGAAATTCAACATAACTTGCACAAGAAATATCTCTACTTCGTTACATAATGATGTCACTTTGTTATGTAACGACGTGCCTACTAAAATTCAAGTTAACTGGAAAATTCTGACAGTCAGCTGTACTTTTATGTTGTACAACGTTATGTAACGAAGTGGATCTTAATATAATATTGTAAGGAGAAAAGACAAAAAAAAAACTAGATTTTCTCAGCTCAATATAAAAGGAAACCCTTCCACTCTCCCTTTTAACTATTCAAAATCAATCTAATTCACCCATAGCATCCACCATTGTTGAGCTTTGAGAAGCATTGCTAAATTCTTGTTAAAACTCGATCTCTATGAGTCAAAATTATTCTAAATTTTTGTCAGATTTGAGAGATCATTTTTATTGTCTATTTTTTTTCTTTTAGCCTTAGTGATATCTAGTTTCTTCAGCTTTGTCTCTCATCTTTATGTGTAAGAAGGCGAAGTTCAACCTTGTATAAGATTCTCTTGTGTTAGTGGATCATACCAATCTTATTACTGTAATCGGGGATCATGTGCCGAAGACGTAGGCGCCTAACGCCGAACTTTATATACATATGTTGTCGCTTATATGATTGATTTGTTTGCGTTTTCTAAATTATCTCTCTTTTTTACTTTATTTATTATTTTAGTTTAGAAATTGCTCGTCTTGAATTGCTTATGTTAATTGATTTGAGAATTGTCATTGTTGCTTGGCTTATAAAAAAATGCAAATTAGTTCTTGAAAAATTATTAATTGATCAAATTGCTCCGCTCAATCGAGGTCTACTACATATTCCCATTAAAAATAGAATGTTCATAATAATAAATAATACTACATTAAAATTATTCAGAAGGAAAAAAAAATCTATATCCGACCCATTGGTTATAATGCCTTGATTAAATTTAAAATCTGATTCAATTTGCGACCTACATTTAACCAGTACAAACCCGTCTCGGCTGGTGCGTTTAAATTGCAAGTTCAATTAATAGAGATGTAAACGGATCGGATACAACAACAACAACGATAAAGTTTTTGTTCTCTAATAAATTGTAGTAGGATAAAAATGAAACTCAATCTTAAATGAAAATTAATATAATAAATAGTAAAACAATAATAAAAATAACAGTATAAAAGTGATAATAATAATGTTAATAATAATAATACACTATTCTACTAATCATAAGTTTTGACTACTATTTCACGTCGTTAATCGTAGACTATAGTTGTACAATAATAACACTACTTCTAAAATTTAGTTCGTCACGGTTCTGATACGTAAATCGCTAACTTTCATGCACTCCTATCTAACGCCAACTCTTTGGAGACATTCCATGCATTTAAGTTTCTTTTTACAGCTTCATCCCATGTCAATTGCGGTTCACCCTACCTCTTCTCGTGTTTTCGATGCAGCCTAAAACTCCACTACGTAACGGTGCATCAGAAGGCCTCCGCTGGATATGCCCATACCATCTCAAACGATGTTAAACAAGTTTCTCTTCTATCAGTGCAACTCCGACCTTTTCACATATATCTTCATTTCTAATGTGATCCCTTCTTGTATGCCCACATATCCATTGAACCATAAGCATCTCTGTCACGCTCATCTTTTGTATATGTTGCATTTTAGTAGCCCAACATTTTGCTCCATACAACATTGCGGGTCTGATCGTCGTCCTATAAAACTTGCATTTTGACTTTTGTGGGACCTTCTTGTCGCATAAGATGCCAGATGCTTGGTGTCATTTTATCCAACACGTTTTTATTCTATGACTAACATCTTCATCAATCTCACCATCACTCTGTAGCATCGATTTCAAATATTGAAAGGTGTTTTCTTCTAGACACTACTTGTTAATCTAAACTGACATCTCCATCTTCTGATAAAACGTCACTGAACTCGCACTTCATATACTCGGTCTTAATCCTACTAAGTCTAAAATATTTTGATTCGAAAGTCTTTCTCCACAATCCTAATTTTCTATCCACCCCTACCTTACTTTCGTCAATTATATACGAATGGATAATTATCTTATTGTATTTTTATCCGTTAATTTTGACTATGGATACAAATTCAGATAGTTTTGGATATGAATACGGATCGGATATCAGACGGATACAGATAGAGACACGGAAGTAATACAATTTGGATAATTAAAAAAATCTTGATTTGTTATATGTTTATCGAAATGCATTAATGAATTATGAAAAAAATATGATACATAAATACAATTAGATCTAAAATTAATTAGATTTATAATCTACATATAAAATTCAATAAAAATATATATAATTGAAATTTTTTGGTTTTTGAATTCGGATAATATCGAATATGGATACATTGAATAATTTTGGATACTATTAGATAATAGCTAAACATCGGATACATATAGATTATAGCTAAATTGTATTTTTATCCGTAAAATTTTCGAATACAAATACGAATATATATATCTTCGAATAAAAATAAAAATAAAATATTTTTTGTTATTTTTCAAATAAGAATTCAGATAAGATAGAATATTATTTGATATGATGACACCCTACCAATTAATTATTTTTAGTTCATCTTGTTGCGGATGCTTCTGGCTGATAGCTACGGCCTGTTTGCTTGTTGCCAAAAGAGTTTCTATACTTTCAGATGATAATGATTGCTTACTTTCAGAGTTTCAGGAGAGAAAAAAAGGGCTAATGATGCTATCTAGTACTGATGCGCCTTGCGCCTTGTCAGGACTTGACACGAAATAAAATAACAAGGACTTGTGGTTTTTTTTTTTTTTTCTTGTGACTGAAACAAGGATTTGAGATGAAACAAATTAACAAGGTACGATTTCTGCCTGACTTTTTTTTTATTTAAAAACCCGTAGGCATGATTTCTGTCTGACTGGTTCAATTGGAGTTATTTTTGTTTATCTGATAAGCCAATGAAATTGAAAAAAAAAACCTGATGATAATATCGCACAATAACAAACAATACGAGACTGACTATCGTAGGCAACTGTAGAGCTTAAAAAAAAAAAAAGAGGTCAACAAATTTTCAAACAATCGTACCAACTAAAAGTGGGTTTAGAAAGTAGTGGGAGACGGGGGAGAATTCAGAAAATTTTCAGGATTCAATATTTTAATTTTTTTAGGATAGTTTAAAATGATGAATGTTTTTAAAAAAGATTCAAATTATAAATTTATTTTTCATTTTTTTTTAAATATATAATCAATTTTGAATTTAGTGGCTCTGCCATCGATGGAGAGGGTCATTTTTGTACCATAATGTACTGGAGTCTCGAGTGAATTGAAAGAAGTCATTTTTGTAGTCTAACTAAAAGTCAGTCGAAAAATAAATAACTAAATGCATATTTTTATATTTTGAAGAGGATCATAATTAGAGGTGGCAGAATTCGATCCGACCCGCCCGATCGGAATCAAATGCGACCCGATTCGATATTTCATAAAGTCAAACTAACCTGAACCTGATACGACCCGATCCAAGGTGACTTGTAATTTAAGACGAAGCGGCACATGATGTGATGGAGGAGGAGCATCCGTTGGAAGAGGTGCAATCGTTAGAGGAGGAGCAACCGGTGGATGAAGCCACCAAAGATGAAGCTAGCACCTCCTCCTCTATCGATGAGGCTAAGGTATATCTAGATCCTAAATCCATCGAGGTTAATTTTTGTGTAGGGTTGAAATTCGATAGTGAATCAGATGATGATGGTGATGACACAAGTGATGTGTCAAATGAGAAGTTATTAAAAATTGAAATTGCTAGATTAAACAAACTCCTCATTGAATCAAACCAAGCCCTCATGAGTAAATATTGCATAATTGGAAGGTTAAACAACAAAATTCATGAGTTTGAGTTCAAAGCAACCAAACATTAAATTGAGAATAAAGCCTTGAAGTCCTCTTGTGCTTTAAACAAAAACAAATTGGACTTGAGTAGAATATTTGAGGGACAAAAAGAGTTTGGGATTTGAAAAGGGTTCATATTCTCAATTGCCATCCAAAGAATCCAAAGGCCCTAAAAACGAGGGAAAATACAAGGGCAAAAATGCAAACGTCCCAAAGAAGGGTAATAAACCAAATAATGCATTTAGGTACCGGTTCAACAATGGAAGCCATACCAAACCCAAACAGGTATCTAGGTATTTCAACCCGTCATGGTCCAACAATGCATAATATAGGGGACCAAAGGGTTGGGCATATGAACCAAAATGCCATATAATTGTCCAATATGATGTGAGACGCAATAAAAAACCAAAGATTGTGCCCCAAACAAAGCTTGTGCCTAAGCCAAACTTTAATTTTGTGTGCCAATCGAAAAACAAGGCACAACAATTGAGAAGCGATTACTGCACTAGGTTTGTGAAGGCCAACACGTTAAATGCAACCGTAATCCTCCAACTAGTGCCATATGCAACTATTGTTGCAAGCATGACCACATTTAACTAGAGTGCACCCTTAGGAAGGAAAGCAACCAACCAAAGTTTGCTTGGGTGCCTAAAGGGCAAATTTAGAAAATTTGTGAATTGAACCCCCCAAATGTTAATTGTCATATATTTAGGGGGAGCTAATTGTCAATTGTGCCTTAGAAAACTCAAACAAACTCAAACAAGCTCATACAATTGTTAGCCCTAATAAAAATACGCTTCTGCAAAATATTTATAAACTTGTTATTAAGGGCACCATAATTTGAAGAATGCACTAATTGAGGGGGAGCCTTGTTGCTCAAATTATAATTGTGCATTAATTTGAGGGAGAATTATCAAATTGAGGGGGAGCTATGCTTTAAATTGAAAATATTAAGATGCACCTTTTGTTTGATTTTCAAAAAGGGGGAGAAACCATATGTGCCATATTGAGATTAAATACAAAAATATTTGGACACATATGTTTAAGGTTTTGCAAATCAACAAAAGGAGGAGATTGTTCGCTCAAACTTTCCTAAGTTTGTTGATTTGCAAAACAAAATTGAATTTAATCATTTCTTGTGTATTAAGATTAATTGTAGGGGCATTTAAGCAAAATAACAAGAACACAAGAAATGATCAAGGATGACCCAAGAGCAAGTTTAAAAGATCAAAATCAAGATGAATACTTCCTTAGGGGCCTGTTTGGTATTGCCATCAACTTCTAGAATTAGCCGGAATATGATTAATTTAGAAGAAAGCCTATTCTAACTTATTCTACTTCCGTTTGGTAAACACACTTCGAAAGAAGAAGAAAGTCATTGTCAAAAGAATGCTTTTTATAATTGTGAAAGATTACCATGACTAAAATACCCTTTCTATAAAATGCTTTTTTCTTAAGAGAAGTTGTAATCGTGCTAAATAAGAGTGCTTGTTACATAATTTGAGGGCTTTAACTCCATTCTACCAAATATCCAATACCAACCGGTACACTAAAAAAAGGAAAAAGAACAAAAAACAAAACAACAAAAGAAAGAAATCTTCAGAAATCAAAAGATAAAGGGAAAAAAGTTAAACATTGCCAGCTACTAAACTTCAACAAAACAGGAGAAAAATACAAGTACCACTGGTATACAACTTTAATTGATACCACTAGTATACAAATTTGTCTCCATAAATTGCTTCTGTGATTGACCCTCTTGTCATGCGCCAAAAAAATACACATAACAAAACAACTACTAACCATATATTGATTTCAGTAAGGTTCTCAAATATTTGTAACACATCATTCTATCATATCAAAAGGTTAGACCAGAACACATCAAAAGTCTATCAGTAGCAGTCCTCATCCAATAACAGTAAGAGTGCATTTGATCAAAAGGTTCAGTATGAGTACATTCAAAAGGCATCTGTCAAGTTCTGCTAGAATATAACATTGAATTCTAATTCTAATTTCTACGCCTCTGATTTTGACTTTGCCAGTAAACCCACAAGGCATTTGTCATTGTTGTTCTAAGCATCTCCCCTCCTAATGTATTATCAACTTCAGATTGTTCCGAAGGATCTTCATTCGAACTTGAACTTTCATCATTTTGAGAGGCATCGAGGAACTTATCGCGGTCATTTTGAAGCTCATTTTGAAACTTAATAAAATTATGCAAAATACAACATGCTATAACAATACGACATTGTTTCTTGTACTTGTAGGGAGCCATGACTGTTAGGATTTTAAACCTCTTTTTTAGAACTCCAAATGTCCTTTCAACTACGTTACGCAGTTGGGCATGCTGATGGTTAAACAAATCCTTAGCATTTCTATAACGATTGTTTCCTGATAATCGACCGAAATTTCCAAGATGGTAGTTGTGGTTATGATAAGGGTAGATAAAGCTAGAGGTGTTTGCATATCCTGAGTCAGCAAGGTAGTACCTGCGAGATGGTACACGAAATCCACCGATTTCTAATGCTGCACGCAAGACCTTCATATCTTGTGCGGAGCCTTTCCACCCAGCACAGACATAAAGAAACTTCATATCAAAATCTACAGCAACCAAAACATTTTGCGATATGAAGCCTTTTCTGTTGCAGTGAACATCCATCTTATCTTGGCTGACTATAGCTGGAACATGTGTTCCATCAATTGCACCTAAAGCACCCTATGACAACATTAATTAAAATCATATCAGTACAAATATCGACATATTGTAACTACATATCAGTGTCTACTTTTCTTATTAAATGATATTGTAATTAGATGTAGCAATAAATCTTGCATTACTTATATATTTGAAAAATTAGATGACAAATAATAACCTTAAAAGAAAAGTAAATGGTGCCTTCTCTAACTGAAGGATGAGTCGCTGCGTTGGCACTAGGCTGTCGGAGATAATCAATGAAAACCCTATGCAAAGTTTCAAGAGAGCGCTGAAAATCATCGACTGTTTTTCTCATGCTAGAAGCTTGCCCAACTATTTGCAAGAACATAGCAACTTGCTCCTCTATTGTAATTTCTTGAGTTTTTACAATATCTTTCTCGACTATCTCCCGACACAATATATCAAATTTGGTCTTGTTCATTCGAAATAAATCATAACATCTATCAAGATGTCCATCCAAAATGTCGCGAATATATTGATAACCTGAGAATGGTCTGTCATTACGTATGTTCTTGCTACTTAATATATGCATTAATGCATTGTTATTATGAATGACTTGCATATTTCTTGAAAAAAGTAGAATTCATCATCATCGTCACATACAACAGCAAGAAGAGGTGATTGGTCCATTTGTGTATATCTAAAACAAGCCCCAAATAAAATTGATGTAAGAGAAAATAGTATGAAAATAAGCTCCAGTAAGTATAACTTCATTATACCATCGTTTACCAAATTGATCAGACAACCTCCTAGAAGTTAGAAGACAGGAGCGTTTGGAATTAAGAATCAAATTAAAGCTCAGCTAGGTGCATATCATGTTTCCATAAAGAACTAAAATTGATTATAAATTGGTTGAAAAGAACTAGCTTTCATTAAATTGTACAATTTTTGAATCTAAACTCTTGCAAATTAATATTAAAGAAAAATAAAAAAGTATGTGAATATACCTATTAATATGGATCTCAATGAAAATAGCGTCATCGTGAGAAGCTTTTTACGGTGTTAGATTGACGAGTTCGACAGAGGAGAATCGATCATCAAGATTGAAATGAGGAGAAACTTTTTGTTTTGGGCACCTATGTTTTCCTGTTGGGGGTTGTGAGAGAAAGAAATAAAATATCATAAATGGAAGGAGAAGAGAAGAGACCGGGGTATTTTTGTCATAAAATGACAAAATGTTTGGAGTTTCTTCTGGAAGATTTTCTCTTCCAGCGATTTGATGGAAGAAAATAATTCCCCTTTTCATCAGTGTCTTCCAGCTAATTCCAGTAGTGTTTGGCATCTTTATTCCAAAATATTGCTTCTTCCGGCTAATTCCAGAAGTAAAAGGTGCTACCAAACAACGTCAAGGTTAATTAGATATTAGTTTTATTTAAATTTGAATACAAAAGAGCAAAAAAATTCCAACCAAACTGTATATAGCTATAACGCAAACTTTAGCGTTATAACGCTACATATCCAAAATGGTAATTTCTAGCCAAATCTTACATCGATCTGAGATAGTGTTATAATGCTAGATATAGCGTTATAACGCTAGAATGCTGAAATGTCAAAATGAATTTTAAAATAGAAATTGAATCAATAAAATTTCAAAACATCAAGAATATGTCTTAGATATAATTTAAGTTTAGGAATATAAACTTTATTTGATCAAAAACATCATTTGGATTAGTAGCAAAATAACTTAAACAAAATTCCAGAGAGTTGGGGTTATAATGCCAAGGTAAGTTTAGGTGCCAAAATTTGGCTAAGTACTGGAAATTTCTGTAGGAATTTGGTATAGCGTTATAACGCTACACATAGCGTTATAATGCCAGACAAATCCCAACGGTCAAATGTACTATCCTGACACAAGATAACGTTATAACGCTATATTTTGTACATACCTTAGCGTTATAATGCTATGTGAAAGGTGTACGATCAAAATCCAACGGTCACATTATTTGTCCTGACCCAAGATAGCGCTATAACGCTTTGATTTACACATATAATAACGTTATAACGCTATGTGGCGCATGAATGCTTTTGGCCATAATTGAGCCCATAAACTCCTCTCCCTCAACAATTGTTTCTATTGTTCTATTATATTCATTCAATACCATTACCAGCAACCTTGAGCCTTCTATCTATAGCCAAATCCTTGCTCTTAATCTCAAGTTTAATTAGTTAAATTTAATCTAGGAATTATAGAGAGTTAGTTTGTTTGAGTGATTTTCTAGCTTAATCTTCCAATTAGCAAATTTTTCATTAGATTGTGAGTGTCTGTTGCCTTGAGCTCTACCGGAGTGTGTAAGTGTAAGCGAGATAGAGTCCGGCATCAGGTTAGAGTTGGCGGCTCCACCGATGTGTGTAAGAGAGCCCCAAATCGGTGTTGAATTGTTTGAAGGACCAAATGGTCAAATTGTTAGCTCAATAATTAAAAAATGTTCAGTATAATTTATTGATATATAATTTGGCTAATTTATTTTGAGCTTTGACCATTGGTTCAATTCAAAATGTAATATGTAATTATTAAATAATATGTCAATCATATTAATTGCACCTACTATGCTTCAATGGCATTCTTCAATCACATAAATATAACGTAAAGTTCTTGAAATATTTTGTTGACCACATTTGCATCTTATTGAGTTTTGATGAGGTCTTGGCCAATTATACATTAAAGTCCCTAGTCTTTTAATAATCAAGCCATCCTTGTGATCCTATGCCCTTATTTATGTCTTGTAGTCTTATGTATTGTTTTGTTTTCTTATTCATTTTGATCAATGATTGGCACTCTTGTAGGTGTCAATAATCATCACCCAATTTATCTCAATTGGAGCTCCACCAGTGATAATACGGTTATCTTGGCTCACAAATAGTACCCAAATTATTTTGTTTTCTTCAAGTAATGTTGAAATCAATCTTTACAATTTTTTTGTACCTCTAAAATTTACATTCATGGTTTTTTTATATAAGAGAAATGGTTACTACTCAACATCTATTATTTTTTAGATGTTTTTATGAAATCATGTGCTGATTTGAATCTATTACTTATTAAAAATCATTTTTATCTACCACTAAATGACTAGATCATTTCTTTTAACTTCAAAGCTATTCTAGTTACTTTTTTTCTCTTAGTGTATTTTCATTAGAAGCGACTTTCTTCCTTCAAATTTTATTTCTTGCCTTATACATCAATTCTTGTGGGCAAAAATTGTTGAAGTCTTAAATTCATATGGCAGCCGTCAGCCTCTCATCCTCGCCAACTAGCATAAGAATTTGTTCATGTTGAATATAAGAGAAAATTTCTTAATTTTCAACCTTCTCTATCTCGCTGCTGTTTCTCTCTCTTTTTTATTTGTCTTAGTCTTTTGACACTTCTTACTTTCTCTTTCAACTGCATCTTTCTTCTTTCATTTTCTTTCTTTTATCTTTTTTCTTTTTACTACCTTCTCTTCGACGAGAGATTGTTAAAAACAACGAGAAAACTGTCAAAGACAAAAATAATGTTTAAAGTGACGACAATCTGAGAACGAGAAAATGATGATAGATCTGAGAACGAAGACAAAATATTTATTCTGAAACATTTAGTATGAATACATATTTTATATAGTATGAACACATATTTTATTTAGTCTGCACTCATGCATTCTGTGTAAAATATTTATGATAGTGTGTAGGACGCAAATGTTCAGAAGAATGTGCGCAGTCTAACTTTCTATTTTTATTCACATTTGACTATTTGACTTTTCATTTTTATCCGCTTTTGACTTCCTAATTTTTTGTTTTTTGACAAATTTAGTCAGGGAGACGAGAGTGGAAGACTTATAATGAAAGACTGTTAGTTGTACCTGTAATATAATAGATGCAGGGTATTTCTGACAATGTGAACAACCTCTGCCTCTCTTGTCATATATACTCTTTTTTTGTTTTCAATTGGGTGCTTGATTTTATCTCTATCCGAATTTCTAGTACAATGGCAATATTATATATAGCGAGAAGAATGTGAATGTTCTTTGCTTAAAAATATGGTCATGAATTTTTAGTTCAAATAATTCTTTTCATTTTCTTCTGTGAGAGGTAAATCAAGAATCACCGTTGAAAGATTTCTAACATTGTCTTGGATTGCTATCTTGCCAAAATAATGTGCAATATCTTTATCAGGTAGGTTTTAGCACTGCTCACTTAGAAATACACATATAGATAATATAAAAAATAATATAATTCTTATCTAACTCGATCTATATATTATATTCAAATTCATGCCCGATCCAGTTTGTTGAACTCCTCGTAAAGAGTCCAATGTACCATTTTGGCATCTTTTCGATTTTGTTGAGATCCACATAACTAAATTGCCACATGACATGTTACTAGTTTGTTGAGTTGAGATTCGTATTCGTATTCGGTGCGTTAGTCATTTTGTAATACGGAAGGACAACTCTCAACGCTGTAAAAAAGAGACGACATTATAGTAGTGACAGTATGAACATGAGACCGACGCTGTTGAACGATGAGATTGCACGAGAGTTCTCTGACCATTCCGAATTACAAAGTATCATACCTAGAGTTGTAATATAACTCGGGCGGGTCTACCCGCACGTGGACTCGTCCGTACTTGACCCCTGCCCGTGCCCAAATCCGACTCGACCCGTGGATCCCGGATCCACGGATCTAGCACGGGTCGGGTTGGCCCCAAATCCTCCAGACCCGTGTATACCTGTGCCCGTCTGGATCTGTGCCCGATTTGTCCCAAGACCCGCCCGTGGATCCGTGCAGAAATAAAAAAAAATACAAAAAAATTAAAAAAGATCGAAAAAATATATATTAAAATAATGTGCAGTTTTAAATTCAAAAATTAAAAAAAAAAATAAAAAAATTCGAAAAAATCGAAAAATAAAAAAATCGAAAAAATGGACGGATCTGAACTCAACCCGTGTCCGACCTGTCCGGGTTTATCACGGGTCAAATTGGAGATTTTGAGTTCGGACCCGTGGAGACTCGCCCCGTTGAACTCGTGAACCCGTCGTATCCGTGAATCCGAACGGATCGGATCCATAAGTACCCGACCCGCACCGTCATTAAAACACTAATCATACCAGATACAAATTCCTTGTTGTCTCGCTACTTGACTGACATGACATACTACCGGATACCTTTGGCAACACTAGAGACAAATTCCTCAAAAAAACAAAAGGACTCAAGATAGAATAGACTACGCAATGATTCCAGCATGATTGGCTTAAATATAGTTTCTCTTCTCATTCACATATTTATTTTTATAGGTGAAATTATTAAGTATATATGCGATGATTATATGGGAGTGCGTCAACTAGAGAAAGGAACAAAACTTTTTGTTTGTTCTTAGAATTGTTTTTTCAATGATTGTTTTATAAACTCCACTTTATTTCAATCCTCTTTTTGTAACATTTTGCTCGTTTCTAACCAACACTTAGTATAGAGATTTACTCGTTTGATATCGTTTTGCTCATTTTAAACCAACAATTAGTATAGAGTTTTACTTGTTTGGTATTGTTCTGCTTTTGCGTTTATCCTTTTTTTTGAACAGACGATAAAATCTAGATGTATTAAGAGCAATGCATTTTGTGTAAGAGGTAGCATCTCTGAATTCAATTAGAGTCAAAGACTGTTGGAGGAGTTTTAAGTCACTTTAAGATGTTCAAGAAAAAAAATTCATTTATTATATATATATATATATATATATATATATATATATATATATATATAAGAAAATCTAAAACATGTCTGATTAGAACTGTAAACAAAACTATTTTACTCTTTTATCCGATCCGTATTGTATTCGATAAGACGGATATGATTAAGATTTTTTCGTTAGTTTATCAGTTAAGGGTATGTGTAAGAGTTTTTTGTTAGCTAAACAGATAAGGGTAAGAATAAAGACTACTTCGTACATGTTATCTTATAGGAAAAATATAAAATAATATACATACATATAAATAAATATATATGTCCTATTTGAAAATCTGTAAAATAATTAATTTATTAGTAATTTAAGTTTTTTAGAAGACTATCTAATTAATTGTCATCTTTTCAATAACTCTTAATTTTCAACAAAACATTAACGTTTATCTCTTGAATTCTGCTAAAATTAATTTCCAACTAATTATTTATTTAATGTTACCATTATCTCTTTTAATACTTAAATAATATGATCGTATAATTATAGTCTAATATTTAACATTATATATTATTTTTTCTCTCGTTATTGTATATTACTTGCTCTTGTGTTTGCTTGTGTTTATGAAAATGTTGATTTTAGGTGTATTTGAATAAAATATAATTTATTTATAAAACTAAAAATATTATATTAATATTATTCGTATTGTCCGTTATTCGTTTGTTATTCTATAATTTTAACAGTTAAAACTAAATTAAATTTTAACGAGTAAAAGTAGAATATGAATAAAAATAAATACAAATACGAAAATAGCTTCCTTGATTGTCCATTGACACCCTTTTTGTTCGACGGATATTCGATGTTTTCAACAAGTTACTGTGAAGTCAAAAGAAATTTCTTGTGGAGTTGTGGCATGCATTTTAATAAATTCATTCACCGCAACCCATTTGATAACGATAACCCACAGCAGACCATGTACATTCCCAAAAAATTGCGTCGACAGCAGGGTTCGAACCTGCGCGGGCGTAGCCCAACAGATTTCAAGTCTGTCTCCTTAACCACTCGGACATATCGACGTCGTTATGTAAATAGATTCTTAAACATATATGGACAGAGCTTACCATAAAGCAGTATATTTAAATAAGATGAAAATATCTCACTGTCTATAATAATAATATAATTTTCATATTACAAATTATCTTGGTCTGTAAACTAGAATAATAAAAATAAGAGCGTGCATAGTCTCATATATTAATATATATATATATGCAAAAACATAAGTACACTATTCTAGATGCTTGATACTCCAATATATATCATTCAAATACATTAAGATTCGCATCATATATTTCAATCAAAATGTATGAATTGATTGTGGTACTTAGAAATTTTTTAAAATGATGTATCTAAATTTTTGTCATATATATATATATAATCGTGTCATTTATATTCTTTAGTAGAGAGTTGCAAAAGCATTTTCTTCGGGCCCATGTACATCTAGAGTTCTCAAAACCGTGTCTGCGTGTCTGAAAACGTCATGGAACGATACGGCATGATAAGGATACGACACGGTTAAGACACGTCACGAAACACAACACAGTACTGTTCACGTGCCGTGTCTTAAGCGTGTTGTGCCTTGGTTTCCTACTGTAGGACACGGCACGGCACAGAACGACACGAGAACACGTCTAGACACGGTACATTTAGACACGACACGACATAGATAGACACGGGTAGGCACGAATAGACACAGAAGTTCAAATTATTTTGAAATCTTTTGCATTTATTAATTATTCTATTTTAAACTTTACAAATTTTAAAAAATAAACGTTTAGACACAAGTCACGACATAGTTAAGACACAACATGTTTAGACACGACACGTTTAGACACGACACGTTTAGAGGCGGCACGTTTAGACACGACACGTTTAGAGACGGCACGTTAAGACACGACACGGTTAGGCACCGAACGGTTAAGACATGACACATTTAGACACGGCGTGCCTAAACGTGCTGTGTATTAACCGTTCCGTTCCGATTCCTTCCAATTTTTGGCACGGCACGGAACGGCAGGATAAAAATAATAAAATATTAATCGTGTCGTGCCGTTCCGTGCCGTGCCAAGCCGTGTTTGAAACGAAACGGCACGAAACGACACGAATTTAGTACACCAGAGGGTCCACTGCCGATTTTGCCAATTGTTTCGGCTCCTGTCCGCCATCAGTTCGCTGCTTATTCTCGTAATAAGCCCAAAAAAAATCCTGGAAATTCAAATATTTGAAGTTAAACGGCCTAATCACTGTAACATACTCTCCGATGGCCGTATCATTGTAGCAAAGATCACATCCAAGTTTAATTTCTGAGACCATATCAGTTTTTGTGTTCGCGTTACGGCCTTAGAGCATCTCCAACAAAATGACTAATATGATGCTGGCATTTCAAAATCTGACTAGCAGAAATAGAAAACACTAAAAAATTAACAAGCTTGCTTAAGGAGAAAATCTTTCTAATTGGCACCGTCACCTTTGCAAGTCATTTGAAAGTATTCATCGATGAAGGGGGATTGCAATTGCAAAAGAAAAATATTTTTTAACAAATTTAGGATGTTTTTATTTTTTATTTATTTACTGTCTGTAGACTTATAACATACACTTACAAACAAACCACAAAATAAATTTAAAACCCAAAAAATGCACCACCTAAACTTAAACATCGGACATTTCTCATAAAGATCTTATGCCTTATAACTACATTAGACAGGACTCGATGAATGTCTCCAATTTACTTGAACATAATGGGTAAGTTGATGTTGTAGAATCAGTAATTGCTAGAACAAAGATACTTTCTCTTTTTTTTTGAAATGAAGCCCATAGGCATTACCCTTATCTTGTGTCTTTGTTTTAGTTCTTCTTTTTTTTTTTTTTTTTGACAACATAAGTCCTTAGGCATTTCATTTCATTCCAAAGGTGGGTACATCTA
Source organism: Eleocharis quinqueflora (assembly GCA_964058865.1). Lineage (NCBI taxonomy): Eukaryota > Viridiplantae > Streptophyta > Magnoliopsida > Poales > Cyperaceae > Eleocharis > Eleocharis quinqueflora. The sequence goes on from CAXKVX010003774.1 coordinate 35,620, forward strand.
GTGTCATTGCATTCAGTCAATGCTGAAGGATTAAAGGAAAAGTGAAACCCCTATATGATTCATTAGATATCCTACCCTGATTCGCAAGATAGTGGGCATATGTATTTTGCTCTCTAGGTACATGACAGCACTGAAAACCCTGGTGTATTCTGAATAGTTCCACCAGTAGCATGATTTCTCTATGGGCTTGCCATTCCGAGGAGATAGGGGGCTCTTTTGCTTGTAACATGGTGACCAACTGTCGACAGTCGGTGTAGAAAATGCATCTAGAAACTTGCATTTGGGTTGTTACCTGGACAGCTCTTCTGAGTGCAATCGCTTCAGCTTGTAACAGTGATAAGGCAGAGTCAGCACAATAGAGATATTCCAACAGGCACCCATCCCTGAACCAAATAGCACCAATGCCTCCAAAATTCGGAAAGGAGTACGAACCATCAATGTAGCACCAGAGGTCCTGTAGGTTCGCTGTGATCCCAGGGAGAACGTCTGGAGCTGAGGTTTGATGTTGAGGTGTCTCAAAGAGGCGCAGATAACTAGCATTTCGGACCCAGGTCATGGCTGATTCAACAACACGCTGGCTTGAGAAGGGGATTTTTTCGAATAGTACCTTGCATCGTCCTTTCCAGATAGACCAAAGGAGGTTGAGCGCAATTATGAGGTTATCCTGAGGGAGCAAGATGATAAAATTGGAGAGTATCTGGGAGATGGGTCCCACCAGTTCATTCGATCGAATAGCCAGAGGGGAGATGAACCAAACTTGTCTAGCACATGGGCATCGAAAGAGAAGGTGTACGGTGTCCTCTTTGTTTTAGTTCTTACAAAGCCCTTAGCAGCATGCATAAGTCTTTACAACCACATATTCCGACATATGTCCTTCCATCATGCATAGCCCTTACAACATCCAAAATACAAAGTTCTAAAAGGTCTCAAAAGTGAAGCACAAAATATGATGTTGTAGAACAAAAATACTTTTACAACCACAGTAAAAGAGAAAAAGAAATAAAAAAGGAGATTATTTTTTTTTCAAATTAGTGAGAAGCGCTTACCACTTCATTTTTATAAAAAAAAAGAAATATACATCCAACGTTGAACCATCACATAACATCGACTAGCACACACTGACAACCTACACCCCTAAATTAATCTAATCTCTTTGGTTAAATCTAACCACAAAACAAAACTAATCCTCCTGGTTCCATAGAATTTACTTTTACCACTTCTCAAGTTTATCTAAATGAATGACATCAAGGTATCGACATATTTCGCATTTGCCAACAAAGCATATTGTACCTCTATCAACCGTTGTCAACGTTGTTTAGCCATATTTCGCATCCGAACTAAAGAGGAATCCGTCCCAAGGTCGCTCGATTATATCTCTGAATCACAATCCCCGAATCACACCTCGTTAGAGCTCGGTCGTGCTTCGCCCACGGTCATGGGCAAATTACCAGACACACTCATTTCTGCCAACAAATTAGATCAATCTCGAACACTCCTATCACCTCTCTCACATCTCACTATCAATCCCTCTACCAGAGCATTATCAGCATCCTCTGTGAACCCCTAGTATCAATACTCTATTAACTATCGAGTATCAGCAACCTCTACCAGTATCAAGCATCTGGGAACCCAAAAGCACACACCGATCCCAACATAATCATCTCAAATTCGAGTACAAAAATAGATTACCAAACACCATCAATCCCACAATATAGTATCCCATCAAAAATCATAACGTGGTGCAAGCATAATCGCTTGAACTCATCTCAGATGTCTCAGTCACACTAATCTCAACATCACCTCTAAACTGTTCTGATAGAGTTTCTTGAATAAACACTCTATTATCATCTCAGATATCTTTATCGTCTTTGGCCTCTGAAAACTCTGCATGTCTCAACACTCTCAGATCTTAGTATTACCTCAAGTATCTCAGTCACGATCTGATTGAGTTTCAGTCACGATCTAATTGAGTTTCGTGATCAACCCTTGTCCAATTCTCTCATCGTCGTCTTTGATCATCACAAAGATCTCAATCGCCTCTGATTTCTTATCGAACTATGATCAAGATGTTGCACGATCTAAACGCACGCTCAATCATGCATCCGACGATCTCCTCTATCAGCACTCAATAACTTCTCAGCCTCGTCAGTATCTGGGACGATCTTGTCACTATCAGTAGACGATCTCGATCAATCTATCAAATCTCACACACTATCAATCAATCTATCGATCTCAGTTAATCAGCATCAACTATTAAAATCAAGATCTATCGAATCATAGATGAGCACGAATCGAGTCTCAGCAAACATCAGATCTCGACATAGCACAAAATCAAATCTCTCTCAGCATCTCTTATCTCGGAGCTCAACATCATATCGAATTAGAGGTTAGAACGCATCGCATTTGAGCGTCTTCTCTCATCTCTTCTAGTTGTCTCATTAGAGAGCTCATGTCTCATCAGATCGGAACCAGGAGGGGGGAGGGTGAAGAGGGGAGAGGGGAGGCAAGAGGAAGCCGGACGCGACCTCCCGCGCCTGAGTTCTCTCGATCGCCTTTCTTTCTCTCTTTCTCTCGACTATGGACCCTTCCAAAAAGGAGCTTATTTATTTTAATGAAAATTTTCTTTTATATATGCGCACATTTCAAATTACTGACAATTTCTTTGATACCTTTTGTACAATTGGCGCATGCTTATGCTCATTCACAGTTCTACCAGAAATGTTATTAGGATTTGACACTGATGATGGAACCAGTAAAAGGAATATAAGAAAATGGTCGGTCATATAAGAAAATATTATCCTACAGAATAATCCGCAATTCAAACAAATAAATAACAAGCTAAACTACATCCATGCTATAAGCACCAACTTTACATACTAAAACCAAATAAGCTGTTCTACAAGTTCCCTCTAATCCATAACTAACAATCTAAATAAATCAATTAACCCAATGACGGTCTCTTCTTCTTGGTCCTCTGATGCTTCGCCAACAAAACTGAGAACCCGGCACCAACAAAGCCAAATTTCTTTCTCTTCTTAGCACCACTTTGTGCACGCAATGGCTCATCCATGGCTAAAGACCGGTATTTTCTATTCAGCATCTGGCCTAGAGATACCTTAGGGCTCTCAGGCCGTCTCTCCCAAACCTGTTTACCATACACATCTGGACCCGTTAACTTCATGCTCAGTATCTGCCCAATTGACAGAGTTGGTTCACCCTCATCACTGTCTGAATCTGTCCCTTTAACATCTGCTACTTTAGACTTGTCCCTGTTGCCACGGTACGGGCCGTGTTTCTTGAATTTATCAGCACTTTGAAACCCAAGTGAAACCTTTTTCTGACAGCGCCACTTGCAGAGGCTTTCTTCAATGGCAAGATTATCCTTGTCAGCTGCCTCAACACGTTTTAGGGCCTCTTCTAGAGCTTGGCGGCACGCCTTAGCCTCTAAACGGGCCTCTTCAAGCCTCTTCAGAGACTCCAATTTTGAACGATTCGCCTCGTCAACCTCACACATGGCAGCTTGAACCTTCTTTCTAGATCCTTCTTCAGCCTCTTGTGCTTTCTGGTTTAACATGTCATATTCCTCCAAAGTCAGGGTTACACCTTCCTCTATGGTTTCTAAATGATAGGTGCTGAGTAATGCCTTGATTTCAATTAATGCAATGGCCTCAGCTTCCTTTGCTGCCTCTTCCACTTTTTTAGCTGCCAGGCACCTTATTTCAGCTGTTTTTATGCTAGCTTTTGTTTGTTCGATCTCAGCCGTCAGATTCTCTATCTCAGATTGAGCCGAGTTTGTTACATCTTGGATCCATTCAATTTCTAAGGTCATCTCATTTATCTCTCTGGAAGAATCTGAAGGCTTTTCTTCATCATTATTTTTATCATCAACCTTTTGATTGCTGAGAAGTTTGAGTTTTTCGGTTGCAATGTGAAGCTCTTTTTCAAGGGACGAAATCATGGTTGTGTTGTTAAACAGCTTGTCTTTTGTTTTCTCCAGAAATGCCTTTTCCTTTTCAATGCTACTGTTTAAAACATCAATTGAGGCACGAATTGATGCTAGGTCAGAGGTTGTTTGATTTAGGTTCAGTTTGGCTCGTTTGAGTTCATTTAGTACATTCAAGCATTGCATCTCCTGAGGGACCGACTCAGATTCAGGTTCATTTAAGGGGTGTACCTTTCTAGGATTTGGTTCTTCACATGAAGTTTCTTTGTGGATTTTTGTCTTCAAATCTGCAACAACTTTCTTAGCTGACTCCAGCTCTTTTAGCACTTCAAGTGTTTCCTTTTCTTTGACTATAAGGTCCTTCTCCAGTTGTGCCGTTTGATCGTGCAGAATAGAGACCTTCAAATCCTCCGGTACTGGCTCATTTTTCTGTTTAAGAAAGGCATTACCAACTTCAGTTCAATTTGCAAATTCAGTAGGTGAATTGTAAATCTTTAGCTTTCGAAAAATAAAATTCTGACATTTTCATTTTTGTAATGGTCACATTCAAACAGTGCTCTAAAGTGAATTGTAAATTAATTTTGTTCAACGAAACAAAATCCTTGAGCATATCATTTAATTAGCTCTGCATCGCAAAACAAAATTTATTGGACTTGGATATCTCTCTTGTTTGGTACTGGCATAAAAGGATGCAGAGTAAGTCACAATTGTTAATGCTCGTTAACAGGCTTTTCCCAAAGAAGCTTTATGAAGGCCAATTTAAATATTGATCAAAATTAAAAAGAGTTGTTGCTTTACATCTTAACTCATATTACTCAGGTAAACACAACTAGTTACAAATTGTAACACCACAATTAGGCAGGTTCTAGAACTAAATTAAAAAGAACTAAACTAAAAGAACACCTCGACACGCACAACAATTAGATAGTGAAATAGACTATGAAATTAAAATGTAGATGTACCACAGAAGAAAAAAGCCGTTTAAGCTGAGATTTCCACACAGCACTTCCCCCAAATCGATCCACAGCCTCCTTCACGGACTCAAATGGTGCTGACGTGTCAATCTCTACTCTACCATTAATCATAACCTCCTCACACTCAGGAGCTAGAGTTTCGGACAACGGCGCTACGACTTTAGGCGGCGGAGATAGGATTTCAGGTGGCAGGGGCAGGGGTAAGGGTAGGGGTTTAGGCGGCATGGCACCAGCGTCGTTAATAACTGGAGCCTCTGTTTGAACTTCTTCCATGAGAATTTCTTATCAATCTTTCTTTTTCTCCTCCTATGCTACTTTTCTGAAAATGGTGAGGAGATTTTTTTTTTCTTGGGGTTGCAAGGGTTTTTGGGATAAAGAGAGAAAAACCTCGATAATGCTCAAATAGAAGTGGAAGGTAAAAGGAGGGAAAGTAACGTTACAAATGTGCCTGGTGTATGCGCCGTGTGCGGAGTGTTCCATAAAGAAGAAGCAAGTTGCAATTTATGGATGCACGCGGTTTTCGATTAAAAGAAAAACCAACGTGAAAACTTGTAAAGTTGCAGAGCATTTCTAACTGCAGTTCGATTCATACGGTTTACACCAAGTGCATATATTTAATTAAACAGAGGCATAATTTGTTATTTAGTTCTCGGAAATAGCCGTTAAACGACGGTAGCCGTTTCGGAACTGAAATCCCAGTTGACATGGATATAACCACGCTGATCTTTTGAACCTTTCACCTCCTCACAAGCTTACTTCTTTTCGCTTCTCCCGTGTTACCGGGCGTAGAATTTGTAAAATTAGACGTGAACTTAGAAAAAGCACACAGAAGTACGACTGGTCAGACAGAGATCCGTTGTAAATGAGATCATGAGAGAGGAGAGAATATCAATAAATGATGTGGTGTGATGGGTCCCGCACGTCCAATAAGAGGGACAAAGAGGTCGTTGGAATCCGTGCTAAGGCACGTTACAGTAAGATTCAAAGGTAAAAATACATTTACTGCCACTAATGATTCCACAGAGCAATTTTGTCTGAATCATCCATTCCAAGAAGCGTTATTCTAATATTCTTCTTTATTAAAGAGTAAAACTGTCAAAGGCAGGTCAACAAAAGAGTTGGTAAAAAGTATTGGATTGCAAAAGAAAAATCCAACGGCTCTTGTCGCCTAGAGCTTCCAGAAATTTCTAATCCCGCTTCTTTATCGTTCTTTCGTTTCCCTCCTCGGTCTTCCAAATTTTTTTAACGGTTGCGAGGTGTAGCTCTTTAAACCCGAAACGTAATTCTCTACAAAACTTTTTTATCAAGATAGAGTTTTTTATCTGAATTGTTTAATTAAAAATCACCTGTTTAGATTAATAATATAAAATTTCTTCTAAACTTTCATCTTTAATCTAACGATCAATTCAAATTTCGCAAACGAAAAAAAATCCGCAAAGTGATACAGTTCCCTTTAAACCTTTGTGTACTAGGGCCCAATTAAGACTTGGCAAATAATTTGTGACTCGTGACTCGCTCATAACTCGTTCGGATAACAGTTCGGATAAATTCGCTCAGAATCAACTCGAGTCAAATCCAACTCGAATTCTATTCGAGTCGAGTTTGAGTTCGATATGACTCGCTCAGTGACTCAAAGACTCGGCTCGTATATGGACCTTTGTATATGAACCTTCCGAATTTAGTTAGCATATTGTCCAGTTTAAACTATTTGGACATTCCGAATTGAGTTGCTATTTTGCTTAAGCTTTGCGAATTGAGTTATTTGAGTTGCTGATTTGAGCTCAGTTAAGCTATTTGAGTTATTTAAACTATAAAAGAAACATTTTAACCGAACTGGATACAAGTTACGAGTTGGCTCGAGTAAAATCCGAGTTGAGTATGAGTTGGCATTTGAACTCGAATGAGACTTGGTTACTCGAGTCAGCTCAGCTTGAATAACTATCGAATTGAGTTCGAGTTGGAGTCGGCTCGCTCGAACTCGACTCGATGAAGATCAATATATGAGACTTCAGCCCAGACTCCGAATTTCGAGGAATTAGTTAGAACTGAGAACATAATTCGGCTCAGACAAACAAGAAACTGAATTTATAAGCATCGCTGAGAAACCACAGCATTACTTGGTTTTTATGTGCTATTTGACATTTTGTTTCAAAAAAAACATGTGATCAAATAACTGATGAAAATTTGCCAGTTGTAAGCTTTTCGGTAAAAAAAAATTGGCACTCCCCAGGTGTTCCACCTTGATTCGAGGTTGTCTTTTGGAGAGCTTAGCACGATTGCACGAAGTGCTTCTTCTAACAGGAGTCATCTCTAGTGTAGAATAGCGGGTGCGTACCAAATTCCTTCATATTTGTAGAACTGAGCATGAGAAAGTGGAGCACATGTTATTATGATGTGAGCTTTCAAAAGCAGTCTGCTACATCTCGACCTTGGGACTCCGAACTGAGTCTTTACCAGATTCCTTCAAGAACAGTGTGGTAAGCTTTACTCTTTCAGTTGGCAATTTTATGCTCTTTGCTTGCCTGTGTAGGTCAGTTGGAAGGCAAGATGCACAACTATACATGGATCCGCATTTGCTGCCATTGTTAATTTGTTATGACGGGCTGATGGCAGCCCGTCTGCCAAGTTAGTATAATAATAGTTTCTGTGTGGCCTGCATGTCATAGACACTGGCAGGCCACTACAATCACATCGAATGGCAGCAGATCCAAATCCAATTCTGGCAGAACTACCGTAGTGTACACCAATTGCTTGCTCAGGCATCACAATATGCATAAGGGAGCCTATCAGTCACTCTTGTCATGCATTCAACTGGGGCCAGTTACCTTGCCTCTACTGGTACAACAACAATCTGTCTGCTTTGTAGATGATCTTTTGATCAACAGGGATGAGGTGGTACAGGTTTCATTTGTGTCAAGGAGCAGGATCTACAGTGCTACAACGTGAATTTTTCAGGGGGCCTGTGTGATCTTCAGATTGAAGCTTGGGCATTATACCGAGCGATGAGAACATAGCTGAGCTGGATATTTTAAATTGGTGCCTCGTTGATTATAAGCTGTACAGTAGCATCCGATTGGAGAGCTTTAAAGGATATTTACATAGTTTGGCATCTGTACCTTTCGAGGGGGCAATTAAAATGTGCATTTTTTAATAGAGAACGAATGAATTAGCACTATAATGAAGGGCTAGAAAAATATCAGCAGTTGAATATGCATATCCTATTGTACCGCTTTACATTTTTTTAATGAAGTTTGTGCCTAATGGCTTCAAGTTGTTAAAATGACAAAAAGCAGATGTTCTTCCAAAGGTTTTTTTTTTTTTTTGAGGAAAACTTCCAAAGGCTTTTTTGAATTATATAGTCTACATAATTTTGCTCTGGAAGATCTTACAGTGCACAGTAATCAAACACCAAGCACATCTTTATCTTTCTGCCCCCTTACAGCTAGATAGCTAGATTAATTCTAATCATACAAAATTATTCCATCTGCTAGTTTGCCCATTACAATAGTCTGATTGTAGAAACCATGTGAACATGGATGAATTTAACAAAAATGTATCCCAGCCGCTTGACTGTTTATCCTCAGTATTTTGCAGGTATATAATAATTTCTACTGAATGGGGAATTAAGCGCAAAGTGGTCATTGTTCACTCTTAGCACTCAGTTAGAATTTCAGTTACTTTGAGAGTGGATAGGGCGGGGATGTATGGGTGTGTCTTATAAATAGGGAAAAAATGCTGATTTGATTATAGACCTAGCATAACCTCACTAATACTAAGAATTCAATCTTACAGAACATTGAGCCTTGCAAATGTTAGGTAACCAGTGTGGCCCCTGGCAGTGTGGCATGGCTTAGCCATGACAGAAATATTGCTTTCTGATTTTTCTGGCTTTGTTGCAGTTAGGGTAGATTGTTTTCTCTTTTGAGGTGGGGGCCCAACAGGAGAGCCATCTTCTTCAGGTACACTTTTACCAAAATGCTGTTCCCGAATTTCATAAGAGCGCAGAAGAACTTCAAATGTTCTTATATCTGCAAATTTGCAAAGGAATAGACAAGTTACAAATCTAGTTATTTAAATGGATTTTAGCCTAGAAATATGTGGTTGCAAATTGAATTTCCCTCCACGAACAAAAACTATTTTGCGAATGCAAAGACTAACTCTTGAGACCCATTGAAATTAAAACTGTTAGCTCCAAGAGAAATTAACTTTATTTTACAGACGAGTTTTACTTCTGAAGGCTAAAGCATAGTTACAAGATGCCACTTTCCCTAAAAAATGTACCCAGAATGCATAAATCAAAACTCAAAATCCATAGCCAGAGAAAGCAAAGAAATGTATTTCCTGGAATGCCTAAAAATGGTTTTGGGTCAAAATAAGATACATGTTTTTATGCTCAAAAAAATAAAATTAAAAATTAAGATACATGTTAAATGGAGTCCAACTTCTAATATATTGCTTGAGGTTAGCGAGCATTACAGCAAAGTTTTGGGCTCAATTTCTTGTATTTTATTCCAAAAACATTGGAAATGTGCTTGACAGTCATTGGGTATAGCTATATTATCAGATCAAAAGAGAAAAAAAAAATCATAACATATACCCTGAAACAACCTACCAGTATACATATTGTGCAATCAAGCATAATATTTTTCTAGCAGCTACGTAAAGTAAATAATTGCCCCTGAAAGTCCACAGAAGCAAGTTAGCAAAGTATATGTGGATGAAACTGACATGGTTTGTCAGGAAACACACACTGAGATATCATTTACTGTCCGAAATAGGAGAACCAGATCAAAATGTAGGCACTAATTCTGTGGCTACGGGCTGCTGTGTCTGAAAACCACAAAGAAATAAACAAAAGGGAGACCTGAAAAAGATGATCTGAGAGTCTCGCATGTGCGTTGCACTTGTTCGATGCATGGTGAGAAGGAACACAAAACAGCATCTGGCTTCAGGCACTTACTGGCCGAAGGCACAGCAAACCATGGCTGCGGAAGGTCTAGAAACACTGCATCAACTCGCCCTACATGCTCTTCGGGGAATCCTTCACCTTGTGTGTCTCTCACCGAGACAGTAATCAGGCTGTTCAGGCCATTTCTCTCAAAATCGGCTCTGTCAATAGAGAAACCAAAGATTATTTTCAATTTAACTGTATTGAAAAACAGGCTTATATTTTCAATTTAAGGCTTTGCTCCAACAAATTAAAAGGACTAAATAAAGTGTTAGAAAAATACAACTGACAACTTCCAGAGAATACATACTAAAGAAACAAACACCAGCTTCATACCTAGCAGAAGATGCTCTTTGCTCATGAAAATCAAAGGTGAACACATGTCCAGAAGGCGCCACAGCCCGGGCTAGCGAAGTACTCAGTGACCCGCTACCCGTACCCGACTCCAACACGATACAACCCGGTACAATCTCCAGATAAGAAACAACGAAACTAATGTCAGGCAAGTACAGAATCTGGGTTCGGTGACTCAGCACAAGGGTCCAGAGTTCGGGCGTAGGCGCCAGGAGGTACACAAACCCGCCTTTGATGCTGAAAACCTTCGACCCGAAAGGCTTCCCGATCCAATCCGAGTGTTTGAAGAGCCCAAAGCGGTTTTGGAAGTCGGATCCGGACGTGACCTTAACGGGACGCATGGAGTCGTGGCGTTCGTAGACGATCACGGTGTCGCCGTCGGAGATCGGACGGTTGAGGGAGATTTTGTTGGTCGGGTCGAGAGGAACCATCATGCCCATGGTGGAGAGTGTGCGTTGGAGGAGAGCAATAGTGGGATAGAGGGAAGAGAAGATGGGAGAGGCGAAAGGCGAGAGGCGGCTTCTCTGCACCCGTTTAGGGTGTTTTATGCGTCTGAACGGTTTGGATTTGAACGGCTGAATCGTTAAATGTATGGTTCATAAAGCTTTTATATTATTATAAAATGAGAATCGCTCAAATCTAATCGGACGATTCATATTTTACGGATGCTTCTGCATCTCTAAAAAAGAGTGCAGAGGATTTTGTTCCATCAAGGAATAGATGTGTCAATGGTTGATACGAATCGTGTAAAGCTATTTTCGTATTATTATCCGTTTGAAATTACTTTTATCCATACTCTATTCATATTCGTTAAAATTTGACTTACTCTTATCCTACTATTTTCAGTTAAAATTATAGAGTAAGAAATTGATAACGGATGATATAGATAATATTAATATATTTTTAGTTTTATAAATAAATCATATTTTACACAAATACATCTAAAATAAATGTTTTTCATAAACACAAACACAACACGAGATCAAGTAGAGCATATACATTAAGTCATTAACGAGAAAAATATATAATGCAAAATATTAGACTAGAATTATAATTATATGATCAGTGTTTTTAAAGGATTAAATGAGAGAATGATAATATTAAATAAATAATTAGTTGGATAAAATTAATTTTGATAGAATTCGAGAGAAACGTTATATTCTGTTGAAATTCAGAGTTTTATTGAAAATATAACAATTAATTAGATGGTCTCCTAGAAAACTTAAATTACTAATAGATTGATTATTTTACATGTTTTAAAATAACGCATATATATTTATTTATATTTGTTAGATTAAACTCTTCTTTGGTTTGACAATTTGCAAAACAAATCAGTATTAACCTTACACAATTGAGTTTTGATAAGTTGCATGTTTATACAAGTACAATTAAATGTTACAAAGTCATCATGAAGCATGTACAAGTCAAGAGAAACAAGAAGACATCAGAGCAAGCAAAACATAACTTCTCAGTGGCTTGCATTACTCTAACGCAAGGCAAACCCGTCAAAACGAGTGCCAACCCGTCACAACGCATGAGCAAGGCGTTACAACGGGTTACCAAGGAGAAGAGTCAGAAGACTGTGCAAAAGAAGGATTTGGCAGAGACTTGCATTGCTGTAACGCAAGACAAACCCGTAACTACGGTTGCCAACCAGTCTTAATGGGTTCCTCACCGTCACAATAGATTCATGTCAAAATGGGCCCATAAGTCAGCCATAGATACAGACAAGGGCAAAACTGGAAATGTGCCAACCCATCACAACGGGTTTTCCATTTTTGTAACAGAAGTAATCTTGATCAAGATTTCAAGACTCCACGAAGTGCTATGCCTATATAAACTTGGGACATACGTTCCAGGAGAATCAATAAAGCATTTTCCAAGTTTACAATCACTTAATTGAGGACCAAAAAGAGCACAAAAGCCTTCTCCTTCAGCATCCAAACCTGAGAGAGTATTTAGGATAGTTAATTCTCTAATTGTCTATTTGTGAGATCATTTTAGTTGTTTTAGTTTGGTAAACTTTGTGTTGCCAAGTAGTTCATCATTGTCTTGGATTGTGTTGTCAAGCAAGACTATTTACTTTTGGAGAGCGGTGTAGCCCCTTGCAAAGGTTTGGAGCCTTTTGGATAGACTCCCTTATTGTAAAATATTGGTTTTAGAGAAATTGGTCTCGAAAGGTATTTTGAATCTGGGTGTCCCGTGAATGTACGCTTGGATGATAAGCCGAACCACGTTACATAATATGTTCTTTTGCTCTTATTTTCTCATTTACTCTACTTTTGCATACTTGTTTGAATTTGTTCAATTGCTCTATTACTTGCTTGCTCAAACTTAACTAGGTGATTAAGGTCCAAAAGTTATACTCGAACTTGTTAAACTTTCATAATCGTTTTAGGCCTTTTTAGACACTTGTTCAAAACAACAATTGGTATCAGAGCAAAATGTTCATACCTAGCTAATTAGATCAATTTCTGATAGGTCTTGATATTGTCTTGTGAAAATAAATGGCACAATTGGAGTTTGTGAAATAACCACAAATCATTGGGTATGATGTAAGGATTTCTTCTTTTGAAAGAGATGACTCTACTTAAACTATGAGATGTTGTAGAGGTAGGTTGGGCACCTAAGTATGAAGTCGATGGTATTTATTTGACCAAAGAGTCCAAAGAACACAAGTACATTAATGACAATGCAGTTAATACCATATTTAGCTCTATTCACGAAACAATTGCTTTACCTCTTTCTCATTTTACAAATACGAAAGAGATTTATACTGCATTAGTACTTAGATACGAGGAAAATGAACACATGAAAAAGACTCGTAAAGTGGAATTAGCCACAAAATTAGAGAACATGAAATTTGAGTAAAATGAGTCATTTGAGAATCTTTACGTTAGACTTGTCTATTTGAGAAATGAATTTGTTGAAGTAGTTTTTTAACATTAGTGATGAAGATTTTGTAGGTAAGCTCCTACGAATGGTCTCAAGAAAATCCGGATGGAATGACGTTGTGAGCTCAATTGAGGCTCTCTACAAGCAAAAGATCTTACTTACCAACCTGAAGATGCTCAATTATGTTCACATGAGGAGTGCTAGAATGAGATCTTAAGGTCAAAAAATAGTGCATAAGCATTTTATCAAGTACAATTCAAACTTTTAGACCTTAATCACCTAGCTAAAATCTCAATCAAGCAAAACTAATAGCAATTGAGCAATTCAAGCAATGAAGTGCAAAGATAGTAAAAATATAGAGTAAATAGTAAGAGATCAAAAGATAGTAAGAGAATACATTATGCGTGATTCGTCTTACAAATATACTAGGCCTATATCCACGGGATCCCCGGATTTAATAATACCTTCCAGAACCGATTCCACTAAATCACAAGTGTTCTTACAATTGCGGAACCTATCTTATGTTTCTTATCAACAAGACAACCTATCTTAGGTTTCTAAATTTTAGCAAGGGGCTACACCGCTCTACAAAGTCAAATGTGTCTGATTGACAACACAATCAAGGACAGAGATGAACTATTGTGACAAGTGTGGGGTGTGTTACCATAACGCATGGCTCTGACAATCTGTCAAAATCCCCTATCTTCCAACTCTTCTCCTCTTCAATCCGTTACAACGGATTAGTAACCCGTTGTGACGAGTAGGCAATCCGTTATGACATCTAGGATCGTTTCATTATTGCTAATTTTACTTCATTTCTTTGTATCACTAATCACAATCATATATGTTCCTACAAGAAGGATTGTGATACCATACCTATGGTCCTTAATGTAGTCTTCTTTGATTCACCTTGAATCCAAAACAAGAACGACGTTGAGTCTGTGCTAGCGTTCTCTTCGTCCGCTCTTAGTTTTATAGCCCGATATGTAATCAATTGCTTAATCGATAACTATTTAGCAAATATTTAGAGGAAGAGAGTAAACTAAGTTGAAGTAGTAACCAACATAATGTATGGCCATATATGATATTTATAGGCTCTAAGCATCATATCAAGACTCTTCAAATTTCTTTAGGATTTAAGGCATGAATGAAACTCAAACCGGTACATTAACTGCTGACATTTCAACACTAAAACTGCCATATTTTTTTATGGAGAACTCCAAATGACCTCACATATTTGTCATTGGATTCTACACTTAAAGGGTTACAATTTGTTGGCGCAAATCAGGTAAGAGCCAAACCAAAATCCGAATTTATAACTAACAATTGCAATTCAATAAGACTCCGTGCAAATATTCGAGATACAATAAAAGGGCGAAAGAAAGACTTACTTTTCATCCCTACGATCTCCCTTGTACACACGTCTCTTGATCATGGATCGTTGGAGATGGTCGAGCAACACTGTGCTACGCTAGCGGATCCTTCCAAGCAACTTCTGATGCCAACTTTTCTTCAAGGTCACGAATAAATCAGAAAATATTTTATTAGTAATTGAGAGATAGAGAGGCCTATGCACAACACATGTGCCCTAACATATGATTAGATTATATACCAATAATGCTTGGAGACCAACACTATTTATATGATAAAAATGTGTCTTGAAAAGATACATAATTAATTATTAAGTATTCTTTGAAATATATGAAATTATATTCTCTCCAATTCTTTTCCAAATTATCATATTCACTTTTGTAAATATGTGCACAAATTTGGTATAAATAAGAAGATTTATGGTTAAAAAGATACCATCAAATCTAGGTAGTGAAATATGTCCTCGAAATAAGTCTCTTGCGGTCGCAAATGATCTTATTACGGCTGCAATTGACTTGGCTTCCAAACTTGACAGGAATCTTGTCAAGTCTACTGAGGCCACAAATGGAGCATTGCGATCGCAATCAATCTGCTGAAAATCGACAGATTTATTGCCAAATCTCTCCTATACCATTGCGTCCACAAAGTATCTTCTTTGAAATATATGAAATTATATTCTCTCCTACTGAAAATCGGCAGATTTATTGCAAGGTTAGTACTGATTTATTTTGCAAATTATCAAACCAAGAAGAATTTAATCTAACAAACTCTCCCTTTTGACAATTTACAAAATCCTATGTGTGTGCATATAGTTCTCATGCACACCACCATGTTTCTCTCCCTTTTTGCAAAGTTTGGCAAAAGTTTCAATTCAAAATAATTGCTCCTCCCTAAATACTAGCATGTATTTTCATTCAAATCAAGATAAACAATGTGCTCCTCCTTATTGATATAAATTTTGCAATTAAAGCACAAGTAACAATTCAATTTGCAATTCAAGATAATCAAGAAACATAATCATAAATTGAGAAGCATAATCAAGAGAATATAAGAAGCAATCAAACAACTCAAATAACTAAAGCAAATGCATACAAAACATGATATGAAACATCAAAGTACACATATTAAGGATTGTTCATTGGAACATAGCAAATTTAAAGTTTTGACATTTCTATCATAATTGCTTTTATTTCTCCTGACTACTCTCTTCTTTATTATTGTCGGGATTGAGTTGAGTGACCTCCTCATATTCTTCTTGGTTGAATGCATGAGTTTTGTCTCGAACGTTTTGGAACATTCACTTGAAGAATTGAACTTCGCGTTCCAAGGAATTGGAATCATGGCATTGACTTCGTCTTTATCATCAAGCATCTTGTACATTGATAAGTGATATATTTGTTGAGAGAGGTGTTGAATGTCATCCATAATGTTTGGCAAGGAGTTGGGATTTTGTCCCGGGTTTGTTCTTCTTGGTTGAGGAGCACGTTCACACGCCTGATTAGGGTTATGTCCAGACTTTTCTCCTTGTTCGAGTTGTACAGTTGCTTGAGTAGAATTTGATCTCTTCTTTTTCACCAATTTTCTAGAGAGAAACATGGTGATCTCGTTAAATTCTTGAAGGAAAATAACTTGATCTTCAGAGAATTTGCTTGAGCTCTTGAAAAGATGCTTGATGATAAATGTCTTTATCACGAGTTGGCTTTATCCAAATTATAACTCAGTCTGAGCATTTGCATGATTTCAAAATACATTTTGACAACTGGAAGATGCCATCACGAGTTAGCTAATACTCTAATTGTCTATTCGTGAGATCATTTTAGTTGTTTTAGTTTGGTAAACTTTATTGTGTTGTCAAGTAGTTCATCCTTATCTTGGATTGTGTTATAAGTCAAGACCATTTACCCTTTCTAGAGTGATTGCCCCTTGCAAAGGTTTGGAGCATTTTGGATAGGCTCCCTTATTGTAAAATATTAATTTTAGTGGAATCGATCCTCGAAGGTATTTTGCATTTGGGAGTCCCGTGGATGTAGGCTTGATTGATAAGCTGAACCACGTTACATAGCGTGTTCTCTTGCTCTTACTCTCTCTTTTACATTACTTTTGCATACTTGCTTGAATGTGTTCAATTGCTCTATTACTTGCTTGCTTGACTTAGCTAGGTGATTAAGGTTCAAAAGTTATACTCGAAATTGTTAAACGCTTGCACAATCATTTTAGGTCTTTTAAGACCCTTGTTCAAAATAATAATATTTATATATATTATTTTATAGTTACCCTATAGGATAATCGATACGAAAGTAGTCTTTACCTATACCCTTATTCGTTTACTAACGAAAAAATAACTTAGTCATACCCATATCCGTTAATCTAATGAAAAAATCTTATCCATATTCATCTTATCGAACACAATATGAATCGAATAAAAGAGTAAAATGGTTTCGTTGACAGCTAGGGGACAACCGCGGCGAGATATGTATTATATGCTATTACAGCGTAGGGTTCTGGTATTTTAAGGTGACCGTTTCATTAAAACGGACGGTTCAGATCGATAATAATTGAAATTATTAAAATATTTAAATTGTCAAGGTAATTTGAATATTAGATATTCTTTTTTTTCAAAATATCAATTATATAATTGGAATGAAAAATTATAAATGAATCAAGTTTTGCAATGACATTAATTAAACTGTAGTTGAACTTTATTATGACATTTTTTAAGATGATTAATTTTGTAGTGACAAAAATCTAAGCAATTCGAATACTTAAGCAATTTAGTTAATTCTAAATCATGTAATATAGTGTATTATTAATCATCTACATGCATAAAAACATGTTTGCTATCGGTAACAAAATCAATTTCACACTAAAAAAATAAAAAGAAAAAATAGAAGGTCCACTATTGAGTTTCCAAAACGTTTCTCATTTGAAAATTTTAGAACCAAAAGACACCTTTTGATTAAAAAAAGAAGGAAAATAAACAGTAGACACTGACACGAAGAAAGTAGAGTTTGGATGGTGTAGAACTAGGGATTATAACAGTTTTGTTTTTGCTTCGAAAAATATGGTCAATTATTTCCCATATTTTTCACTTCCATCTATTCCTAGACGTGTTAATTTGTCAAAATGTCTCTGTCGCCAGAGAGAAAATCAAGAATATTATAACAAGTATTAGGTATTAATCTTGGATTAATTCAGTAGTCACCAATTATTATTCATTTAGTAAACATATTATTTTATAATTTATATTGATTTCCATGTTATGATATTTGTAGAAACTAGAGCTAATTTTATATAGCAACAGTTTTCTCTGGTTGCTACAAGGCATCTCTTGCGAATGCCTCCGAAATTTTTTTTATTAACCAAAATAAATTAAAAAAACACCAAACTGACAAAATTCGAATCAAAATCACTAAAATAGCCATTCCGGAATCACAGACACCGGAGTAACTCCGGAATCACAGAGTCCGGAATAACTCCGGAATCACAGAGTCCGGAGTAACTCCGGAATCACTGATTCCGGATTTATTTGCTGCACTGAGTTGCGCGGAGAGAGGGAGAGGTTGGTTTTGATTATTTTAATAATAAAAATATTAATATTTTATTTGATGAGTTGGGTTGTATTTATGTAAGTTTTTGTAACGAATTCGACTGCACTTATTGAGATTATAATTAAATTTTTTTTAACGTCGCAAATCATCGAGCTGTAGATATCCGAGTCTACTTCCACCACGTTTAGTCCGATTTGCGATCGGAGAAACGTGCATCTCAAATTTCGCTCCATCTTGAACATATATCTTAATTAGTCTTTTTTATAATGATTTTGCGTCGGATTCAATTTTGGATTGCTCATTTCTCCGATCGCAAAACAGACTCGACGTGATGAAAGTAGACTCGAATATCTACAGCTTGATGTCTTGCGACGATAAAAAAATACTAATTATGATGCCGACGAGCTGAGCTGAAGTTGTTACAAAAAATATAAGTATGATTAGCATTTTTTTTCTACAAACTTCGACTACTCTCTCCGGGATCATAATTAATTCTTTTTTATGATCGCAAGCCATCAAATTGTAGTTATTCGAGTCTACTTCCACCACGTTGAGTCTGATTTGCGATCGGAGAAACGCGCATCTAAAATTTGGCTCCACTATCAACTTATATCTTAATTTGTAACTTTTTATCATGTGTTTGTGTCAGAATCAATTTTGAATCGCTCGTTTCTCCGATCGCAAATCAGACTTGACGCGGTGTTAATAGACTCGGATATTGACAGCTTGATTACTTGAGAGGATAAAAAAAAACTAATTACAGTCTCGACGAGCGCAGTCAAAGTCGTTACAAAAAGTTATCTAAATAGAATCCAAGAATTGTATTAAATTATTAATATTTTAATATAAAAAGTTTTCAACGTTCAAACCTTGATTTTTTTTTCATGATTAACCTTAGAAAAATAAAAATAGTATTTATGACTTTTAATTCAAATCTTTTGTAGCAATGACCATATTTTATAACATTCAGGTTCAAATGTGTTTTCTAAACGTCCACATGTTTAGCGAGCAGAATATTTTTTTAGTTTAGAATTTGTATTGCTAATCGTATTCGTCTGAAAAACACATTTGAACCTGAATGTTATAAAATATGGTCATTACTATAAAAGATTTGAATTAAAAGTCATAAATACTATTTTTATTTTTCTAAGGTTAATCATGAAAAAAAAATCAAGGTTTGAACGTTGAAAACTTTTTATATTAAAATATTAATAATTTAATACAATTCTT
>CAXKVX010003775.1:0-19363 GCA_964058865.1 Eleocharis quinqueflora
ATGTATCAAACACCTTCCTCAATGATGATCTATCCGAAACAATCTACATGTCTCAACCCCAAGGCTTTATCGATTCTTCCCATCCTGATTACGTATGTCTACTACATAAATCATTGTATGGCCTCAAACAAGCACCACGGGCCTGGTTTGAAAAACTGAGTGCCACTTTACTTCACCTCGGCTTCAAAGCTTCCTGCTACGATCCCTCATTGTTCCTCTTACATACCCAAGGACACATACTCTTGGTTTTGATCTATGTTGATGACATCTTAGTTACGGAGAGTAATTCTACTCAGATAAATACCTGTATTCAACAATTGAGTTCCAAATTCTATATCTGAGACCTCGGCAAGATTCATTATTTTTTGGGAATTGAAGTTTTACATTCTTCAGACGGCCTATTCATATCTCAAACCAAATATCTAAAGGACCTACTACAAAGAATCAATATGCATAACATCAAACCCTGTTCATCCCCATGGCTTCTGGCCAAATTTTGTCTCAAAATGATGATGCTCCATGTTCTGATCCTCACCTCTACAGGAGTGTAGTTGGCACACTCCAATATGCTACCCTTACCAGACCCAATTTGGCCTTTTCGGTAAATAAAGCCTCCTAATTCATTCATAGTCCTACTGAGAATCACTGGAGTGCCGTTAAACGCATTCTAAGATATGTGGCTGGAACGTTAGACTATGGCATCACAATTCACAGAAACACATCTTGCCAAATTCATACCTATTCGGATGCTGATTGGGCGGGTTGTGTAGACGATCGTCGCTCCACTTCAGGATATTGTGTCTATCTCAGTGCTAATCTTGTCTCATGGTGTGCAAAGAAACAACCTACTGTTTCAAGATCTAGTATCGAAGCAGAATACCGAAGTCTTGCATTGGCCTGTACCGAAACAATGTGGCTTCAATATTTGTTACAAGAAATCCGAGTGCCTACTCCAATTTGGTGGTGTAATAACATTGGTGCCACCTTCCTTGCATCTAATTCAATGTTCCATGCACGAACCAAACATATAGAAATCGATTACCATTTTGTGAGAGAGAGAATTGCTTCAAATAAGTTACAAATTCGGTTTGTTTGCTCAGCTGATCAGATAGCGGATGTGATGACTAAACCATTGCCCAAACCACGTTTTCAACATCTACGTAACAAGCTAAATGTGATTCATATCCCATTAGCTTGAGAGGGGTGTATTAAGGTGTATACTGTGGTTTAGACCAAGTCTATCTATAAGATCATTAGATAGTTAGTTAGAGGATCATTATGTTGTATTAGCTATAAATAGAGTTGTACTGTGTGATCAAGAAGCAATAGGATTCATTCAATTCATTTTCATTTCTCTGTTTCCACTCTACTTCTCTGTTTGCTTTTATGATGATTTCTGGATAGAGTGGTCTGTACAAATAGCAGAACAACAGGAGAATACCAAATGATGTTGGCGCGGTGTACAGATGCGATGCATTGAGGAGAAATCGCGGTTCACAGAGGCGACAAAGGAGTGGCGGTCTTGGCGTGGTGTACAGGTGAACACAGAGGATGGCATTGGTGTTGACGCGGCTCACGAGTGCGCAATAAATAGGAAGCGGTGCACAATCGGGTCTACAGGTGCGCACGAATAAATTGGAAAAGTTTTCGACGCCAAGGAAATACCTCCAGGCTGAGCGATCTCAAGAACCAAAGCTCTGATAATGATATCAGTTTATCAAGCACACACACTCAAGTTTATCAAGCGCATGTTTATCAAGCACACACACACTCAAGTTTATCAAGCGCATGTTTATCAAGCACACACACACTCAAGTTTATCAAGCACACACACTCAAGTTTATCAAGCGCATGTCAACAGTCAACTTCTGGATGGTTGGTCAAATTTTGACTACACAAACGTTTCTTTGACGCAACTATAATCTCATTATACAATCATATTAAAGGATATATATAATGGAAGGAAAAACAGATATGGCAGGAATAATCAAACCAGAATGTTAAAAACCGCCAAAAACATTATATGCATTTATTATTTAATTGTTCTTTTAGATAATTATGGCGCTCAAATCTTCAACCTTTAAAAAATTCATAAAAGATCTTCTTACTGGTTTTGGTTTGAACGAGACTTTCCATATGAAACAAAGCATCACCTTAATCTCTAGATCAATTACTAGATTGGGTGGGTAAGTTAACATTCTCTATTAACACTCAATTTCCTGTAACTGTAATTTTTGGTTCCCTTACCAGCAGTGTACCTGCCAAACTCCCTGTACCACTTGAACTTGTTGCACTTTGTTGGGTCGAATCCGACATATACACAAACGGGTTGGAAGGTGGCACAATCTCCATCTCCCCTTCAAGCATCCTGATCACACCACTCATTGTCGGCCGTGCATCCGGATGATACTGCACGCACCATAGCGCAACTTTACACATTCTCTCTGCCTTTTCTCCCAGCTCACTGTTCCCAAACCCGAATCTTTCCAGAATTGTCGTGGTTTCATCTTGCTCGTACTTTTGCCAGACCCATCTGGGTAACCACTCTTGGCTCTCAGTTGAGGCAGGATCAAAATTCCGTCTGCGGCTGAGAATTTCAAACAAAAGCATGCCATAACTGTACACATCACATTTGTAGGTTTTGGGCAGGCCCATGTTCCATAGCTCTGGCGCCGCATACCCGGGGGTCCCACGGGCCCCTGTGAAAACCCAAGCAGCAGAACTCAGATCACTGCTGTGCTCACAATATTTGGCGAGCCCGAAATCAGAAACCTTTGGTGTAACATCAGCTTTTAAAAGTACATTTGCAGGTTTTATATCATAGTGTACAATCTGTTGTTGGCACTCCTCATGCAGGTACCTGATCCCTTTGGCCGTACCAACAGCTATACCATGTAACTGCTCCAATGCCAACTGATTTTGGTTGTCAAATAGATGCCTGTCGAGGGATCCATTTTCCATGTATTCGTACAGTAACGCTTTAGTGGATTCATCGAAGCAAAAGCCATATAGCTTCACCAAATTCTTGTGATAGGTACGTCCGACGGTACCAATTTCTGCCATGAATTGCTCTTCACGTATCTTGTTTATTGTGGCATTTAACACTTTTACTGCCACATCCAAGCCGTTTGGAAATTTACCTTTGTAAACTACACCAAAACCGCCTTTGCCCAATATGGTCGCAAAGTTATCAGTGATTTGCTTCACTTTTTCCGAGTTGTACCTAACGGGCCTTTCGTTCAAGAATTTATCTAGGAAATGCTCCATTGAATCCATTTCAATAGTTGTGTCTTGGTATATTGGGGAAGAAGTCGATTGGGAATTTCTTTCTCTGGTTAATTTGTTAGTGATTTGAAGAATATTTGACAATTTGCAGCATCGGGAAATCTTAACTATAGTGACAACTATAACTGTTGCAACAACAGTTAATACTGTGAAATGAAGACAACATTAACTGAATTAGTATAGCGATTATTTAAGTAATGAAGTATTAATTAGAATTTGGGTGATTTTTATCTGTGCACTTACTGATGGTAGCCACTACAGCCCCAGCCATCGGTGGAAGTATTAACTTCTGTGTATTGCAGGTGGAACCTGTGATGTAGGGCAAGTTATTGGTGATAACGAATTAAAATAATTGTTATACTACCAAGCAAACATAAGGCCTAAATTCTTTTTGAAGGTTTACCAGAAATAAATAGTTCATAGGAATTTTGTTTAATGCTAGAAAATTAGATATCATGTGTAGATGATCATTGCTTGGTTTTTGTAAATTAAGGTAAAGGAGAATTGTGAACGGTAAGTGCTTTGGAACTAAAAAAAATAAATAAAAATAAAATCGAAAGCTACGATCCGTATATTGGTTAACCCCATCCCAAAACTGAACATAGATACCATCGCTTACTGGGTATATGCAGTATCAGTATTTTCTGGTAACGAAGATAGGAGCTGTCTGGTACGGAGTTGAACTCGGCCTTGACTCTATGCCTTCCCAGATGAAACCAAAAAACACACCACCCAACCAAATAGGCTGAACAGTTGGAGTAATTGAAAGATGAACAAGATGTTTTCCAATCAAAGTTCACTTTCTGGCATAAACAAAAAAGAAAAGAGTACCTGGAGGCTGGAGCTTCTGAGGATGTTCTGGGTATCCGTCAAAAGATGTTTTAAAATAATATAAACCACATGCAATAACTTTGGGATTTCATACCATACCAATATACCATGAGCTATGGTCTGAAACGACTGAGCTGTTTCCTGTTTGAGAGAGTTGCATTTGCATACACCTGGCAGGCTGGCACTGGCAGCAGCCTTAATTGACTTGTATTAATTGTATCTACATGGAAAAATCCTCCTAATCCTAGCTAATGAGTAATGAGTGAATCCCATGAATTCAAGTGCTAATTTGGCGCCGGTCCCTGACTCTTCTCCTGCTATCAGTCATGCCTCGCTTCTGTCACATCTAATTATTTCCTCCTCCGTAATAAACGAGAATAAAATAAATCTAATTTGAGTATCAAACTATCAATTATCAAGTATAACACAAATCTTCCTATTCGTCAATTCAACATACCATAACGCCAGCTATATATATATATATCAATATCAAAATCAATATTGTAGAACAAAACAATATTGTCAATTCTGTTGGGTTTTCCCCAACTTAAAATCGGCCCAAAGTTTCAGCCCAAAAAAGGTATGTGACTAACAGAGTAAGAGAGGTCTTCTTCTCTTTTGTAGAGAGAGCAGCACACACACCGACTACACGAGAAAGAGAGTTGCTATCAGTCAGTTGCATTCTCTTGAAATTTAAAAAAAAAACTAAACATGTATTTGAATTTTTTTCAGAAATGATCATATATTTTATATATTTTTTTAAGAATATGCATCATTTCGAACTCCGAAAAAAATCGTAAATTTTGAATCTCTCTGACGAAAATCATGAATCCGCACCTGCCTAAATGTGCATCTTTCAATTCAATGTGCATCTTAAAATATGCATATTTTAGAACGTCACTTTTACTCTAATCTAAGAGTAAATTCTCCTGATTTGTAAAAGTTGAACAACAATATTTAAATTTCAGACAACTAAAGTAAATTTGGTGAAAAATATTTCCGACTTTAAAAACAAACTTGTGGAACGCATTATACAAAGTTATATAAGAGCTCGAAAGAAAGTTCATTAGTTTTTTTTAGGAAAGTGGGCTTTGCCAACTTAAAAATCTCATTAAAATTAAAAGTAAAAGATCCTTATTACATTATGTACAATGGTTGTTTGCTGAAATATAAATAATACATCCTGAATGTACCCTCCTAATATATCCCTTTGAAGCTTAGCAATTTGCTATCTAGTCAGTGCGATCCTGAAGGATAAATCTGTACCGACTCCCATTAATTATGCAGTTGCACTAGCTCTCTCGGTCTGGAGAGCTCCGAGAAGAGGCTACGATTATTGAGATATACCACTACACAATCATCAACACAGCATGGCCGCAGAACTCTTCACAATTGGATTACAATTAGTTAGCAGTTAGTTGTGTAATTAGGAGTTTAATTGAATAGACTAGGAGCTATATCGGTGTAAGACATTCATATAAATACATGTACAGATACTCGATTACAGAATAATAGAATGCAATTTCAGTTCACACATTTCTGTTCTCTCTTCCTGTTTGAGTTTCTTGATAATCTAACATGGTATCAAGAGCCAGCAGCTTCACAGCCATTTTCATCCATGGCGTCATCTTTCCCTAATCCTACTCCCTCCCCTATAGATTCACCAAATTCTGGTATTCTCCATCCAAATCAAATGGAATCGATCATCTCACTCAATCTCTCGATTGCAATCAAACTCAACGAGTCGAATTTCTTGACTTGGAAGTCTCAAATTCTTCCATTGATCCAAGGTTATGATCTCGGTCGGTTTCTTGATTCACCTCCACCAGACACGACTATTACCTCCTCTAATGGCGATATCGGTCTGAATCCAGCCTATGTTCTCTGGCATCGACAGGATCAGCTTCTCCTAGCCTGGATCCGATCGTCACTGACTGAGCCTCTTCTTGCACAAGTTCTCTCTGCCACCACTACCAGATCCCTCTGGACAACACTCGAAGACTACTATGCATCAACTTCGAAATCAAGAATTCACGAATTGAAGCGACAAATTCAGACTGCAATGAAAGGCAACGCTTCCTGCTCTGATTACCTGTCCCGATTGCGTCGAATTGCTGATGAGTTGTCATTCATTGGTTCACCTATCTCGGAGGATGATCTCGTCACCGCGACAATCAATGGACTGGGAACTGATTTCAATTCCATTGTGGCAGCCCTCTCAACAGCTCGATGCCACAGGAGCTTCTCCTTCTCAGATCTCCGAGGCCTATTGCTGAGCCACGAAGCTCTTCTACAGAGTCAGCAAGACTCGAGCTCTATTGCTTTCTTTGCTGGGAGAAACACGCCTCGCAATCGTTACAACCAAAGCAACAACAGAGGATCAAGACAGATTGATAATGGGCCGAGCTCTTTCAACCAAGACAATCGGGCCTCTTCTTTCCCTCAAGAAACTCAACTCAGTTCTACAGATCAGCATTCACAGAACGCGCTAAACAAGCCCATCTGTCAGATCTGCACACGATTTGGTCACAGTGCCAAATTGTGTTACAAAAGGTATAATCCAGATCATGAGTGGAAGCCTAATCCTAGGTTTAATTCTAATGCCAAGGCTTTTAACACTCAAGTGACAACTCCGGATCAAGATTCCGCGAATTGGATCATTGACTCGGGTGCAAATCAACATGTCACCAATGACATCAATAACCTTTCTTCCTTCTTTGCCTACAAGGGACCCGATAAGCTTCAAGTTGGTAACGGTATTGGCCTTCCTATATCTCACATCGGTTCAAATACTTTCACTTCTCTCAATCACTCTTTTCAACTTAAAAATGTGCTTCATGTTCCATCTTTTTCAACCAATCTTATTAGCTTGTCTCAATTATTACTTGACAATCCCTCAATCTCAATTAACTTTGTTTCTTCTCTTTGCATCATCAAGGACCTCCACATCAAGATCTCTCCACTTGAAATTCCTAGCTTCAATGGATTGTATGCACTCAAATTGAAGCCCCTCACTTCTACTCCACAAGCATTCTTAGGAACTCGTACCACTACTAGCATATGGCATGCTAGGCTTGGCCACCCATCTACTACTACAACCATCAATGTCATCAATAAAAACTCATTACCTTGTATTAGAGAAAAGTTTCTTTTTTGTCATGATTGTATTCAAGCTAAGGCACATGTTTTGCCTTTTAGTCATTCTTCCTCTTCTTCTACATCTCCTTTACAAATAATTCATAGTGATGTATGGGGTCCATCTCCAATTCTATCTTCTAAAGGATATAAATACTATGTTTCCTTTGTTGATGACTTCTCTCACTTTTCTTGGATTTATTTTATGAAGCACAAGAGTGATGTTACACAAATATTCTCTCTTTTCAAATCTCAAGTTGAGAACCTACTCAATACAACAATAAAAGTATTAAGAACCGATGGTGGGGCCGAATTCAAATCAATAACAACCAAATTTCCTCAAATCTTGCATCAAACATCATGTCCACATACTCCACAACAAAATGGAATAGCCGAACGAAAGCATAGACACATTGTGGAATTGTCCCTAGCAATCATGTCACATGCTTCAATACCCTCTTCTTATTGGGATGAAATTTTCTCAAGTGTAGTCTATCTAATAAATAGACTCCCTTCCCACAACAAAATCCCATACAAAACCCTTTTTGACAAAAATCCGAGCTACAATGATTTGAAGGTTTTAGGTTGCCTTTGTTTTCCTTTGACTAGGCCCTATAACAAACACAAACTTGAGCTTAGATCTCAACCGTGTGTTTTTATTGGCTATGCAACAAATCAAAAAGGGTACTGATGTTTACACATTCCTACAAATAGAATTTGTCTCGCGCAATGTTCAATTTGTAGAGAATCAATTCCCATTTAAATCACTCTCATGCAACAAGGAACAGAGCCAACATGATTGCAGCTCACTGTCGCTGTTATTAACTGGCCCAGCTCCCTCGGTTTCTACTTCTTTGGGTCACACAGCCAGCCCGGTAGCAGGCCCAACTTTCGCAGGCCCAGCTCCCGACCTCTTTGCTCTTCTAGAACAAGCAGGCCCAGAGTTCAACTCTTCACAAAGGCCAGCAAGCCCACAAACTCTTCTCAACACAGCTACTTCCGTAGAAGTCCAAAACACTCTCTCGATTTCTCCTCCAGAAGAACACCGACATGATCTCCCTCTTCCTTCAAACCAGACATCATCTCCATTTCCACAAACACCTCCTGATCGAAACTCTTCCCGATCTCCTCTGCCAAATTCAAACAGAAACTCACACGCCATGGTGACCAGAACCAAAGACAAGACTCGGGCTCCTAGAAAATTTTCCGATTTCGTTGCCTTAAACTCCACCACAGGTCTGGATCCCACAACTTTTCTTCAAGCCTCAAAATCAGAAGATTGGCGACAAGCTATGGCAGAAGAAATCAATGCCTTAGCTCGAAACAGCACATGGACTCTTGTGCCTGCCCCAATTGATCAGAAGGTCATTGGATCAAAATGGGTATTCAAAACAAAGAGAAAACCAGACGGGACAGTGGAACGCTACAAGGCTCGTCTGGTTGCGAAAGGGTTCAACCAAGAAGCTGGAGTGGATTTTGAAGAGACATACAGTCCAGTTGTGCGCGCCACTACAATACGGGTAATACTCTCTGTTGCCATTTCTTCGGGTTGGGACCTTAGACAGCTCGATGTCTCAAACACATTTCTAAATGGGGACTTAACAGAAAGGGTGTTCATGTCATAGCCGCCTGGATTTGCTGATCCCAATTTCCCAAACCATGTATGCCTGCTTCATAAATCCTTGTATGGGTTGCGACAGGCACCAAGGGCCTGGCTTGACAAATTGAGTACAACCCAAAATTGAATTCAAATCCTCAAGCTATGATCCCTCCCTATTTTTGGCTCACCATGAGGGTCAAATTCTCATTCTACTGGTTTACGTAGATGATATTATAATCACGGGAAGTGATTCTCAGCAGGTTCAGACATGTATAGCTCAGTTACAAAACACATTCTCTATCCGAGATCTTGGAAAACTCAGCTTCTTCTTAGGTCTAGAGGCAACAAAAACAAAAGAAGGCCTCTGCCTAACCCAAACCAAATATATAACTGATTTGCTCAAAAGAACCAATATGATAACATGTCGACCTTGCCTCACACCCATGGCATCTGCCACAATGACATACCAAGAAGACAGTACACCTTGTACAGACCCTCACCTCTATCGAAGTGTAGTTGGAGGGCTACAGTATGCTACACTGACAAGGCCAGATATAGCCTTCTCTGTGAATAGAGCATCTCAATTTATGCACCAGCCAACAGAACAGAACTGGGTAGCTGTGAAAAGAATACTCTGTTATCTTGCTGGAACTCTACAGTTTGGGCTTCAGTTCTATAAACACTCAGACCCCCAAATTCATTCTTACAGCGATTCAGACTAGGCTGGTGATGTCAACGATCGAAAATCCACCTCTGGATTCTGTGTGTATTTGGGTAGAAATCTTGTCTCTTGGTGTGCCAAAAAGCAAGCAACTGTGTCACGGTCTAGTACAGAGGCCGAGTACAGGAGCCTAGCATTGACCTGCACAGAGGTAATTTGGCTGGAACATCTTCTTCAGGAAATTCAAATCAAACAAATTGCAATCCCAACCTTATGGTGTGATAACATCGATGCAACATTCCTCGCCTCAAATCCGATGTTTCACGCTAGGACTAAGCACATTGAGATAGACTACCACTTTGTACGAGAAAAGGGTGGCATCTCACAAGCTCAAAGTTCAATTTGTTTGTTCAAAAGATCAATTAGCCAACTGTCTAACCAAGCCTCTACCTCTGCCTAAATTTCAGTTCTTGCGTTCCAAACTGAATGTGATCGAGCTCCCATCAGTTTGAGGGGGCGTATTGAGATATACCACTACACAATCATCAACACAGCATGGCCGCAGAACTCTTCACAATTGGATTACAATTAGTTAGCAGTTAGTTGTGTAATTAGGAGTTTAATTGAATAGACTAGGAGTTGTATCAGTGTAAGACATTCATATAAATACATGTACAGATACTCGATTACAGAATAATAGAATACAATTTCAGTTCACACATCTCTGTTCTCTCTTCCTGTTTGAGTTTCTTGATAATCTAACAACGATTGCATTCTTTTCATACCGTCCATAAGGTTGTGAAGAGGGCCTCATCCCATGCTGATGCTGTTGCTGAGGGTAGCTTTTCTCTGTTGCGCATCCAGAAGGTGGAAACGTCATCGTCGTGTTGGAGTCTTGCCTCGGGGGCTACTGCGGTCCAGATTTGTACTGCATAAGGGCATGATAAGAATGAGTAGCTATCTCCATGGTGATATTACGGCATAGCATGCACCGCTCTTGTGTTGAACCTCCTCTAGAATGAATGATATCCATTATGATAAGTCTATTTTTAGCAGCGTCCACATGAAAATTTTTACCTTAAGTGGCGCTTTGGTTTTCCAAATGTATTCTTCTACTCTAGAATGGATGCCCGGATCAGAGAGTAATCGGTAGGCCGAATCTGAAGAGAATTGACCCGAGGGAGTCCAATTCCAATGTAATGACCCATCAGCTGATGATGAGGTGGATGCTCTTAGGATTGGAATTAGAGACAACACATCTCTGAGGAAGAACGAGGGTAATGAGGCAATATACTCCTTATCCAGAGTGGTCGTTAGTGATGGAATGTTGTAGTTTGTCCAAATGAAGGAAGCTAAGATTGTGATTTTCCTCGAGTATAGTTGTCATAGCCACTTAAGGATGAGGGCTGTATTTAGGTTTCATGTATCCAGTATATCCAAACCCCTGTTGTGCTTAGGAAGGCATACCATTGGCCAATTGACCAGGCTAGCGCCCCGCAAAGGTAAGTCATTTTCTTTCCAAAAGAATCTCATTTTGTTTCTCTCGATGTGGGAAGTTGGCCATCCTGACAATTGGAAGGCTTGCATGATTAAAGTGAGGCGGCCTCCTTTGGAGAGGAATTTGTCTTTCCAAGCTTGTAGCTTAGTTCAAGGTATTTAACGGGGAATTGCTATGCTGCACAACCTACTAATCTTTCCACGGCTCTAGTGATCAGATCCTCCGGTATGTGTATGGGCACAAAATCCCTTTTTGATGGGTTAATTATTAGCCCCGAAATTTTTGCATACGTTTAGAGGGTATCCATTATGCATTATGCCTTTGAGGTTCTGTGGATGGGAAAGTTCATTAGTTACATGCATACATCCAAAAATCTGAAAACCTACCGATATCCTGTCCGGCTACCAGCTAACAATCATATCCTGAGTCTAAATAAAAAAAAAAACGTAAATTAATTAATTATGTAGAACTGAAACATATCAACACACTAATTAAACAACATAATAGATTTAAATTTAATTACACCAAACAATGTATCACCGCGTATTAATCTCATACAACAGCTCTGTTTCAATCGGGCTCGGCATCTCTACCTGAATATTCTCTCTTGTGGCTTTAGTACTGGTGGTGGTGTAACCGCCGATGGTCGCCCAGCTCCACGGGGTCGATGAATCGGCAGCTGGTGTGTTCTCGGACAAATAAACAAACGGATTGATAGGTGGCACAATCTCCATTTCTCCCTCCAGCATCCTCACAACCCCACTCATTGTGGGCCGTGCCTCCGCCTGGTACTGCACGCACCACAATGCCACCTTGCACATTCTCTCGGCTTTCTTTCTTGACTCGTCATCTCTGACCTCGCATTGCTCCAAAATCTTCTCCAGTTCGCCTTCCTCAAACTTCTGCCAAACCCACTTGGGAAACCACTGCTGGCTCTCAGCCGTGACGTCCGGTTGCAAGTTCCTCCTGCGCCCCAAAATCTCGAAAAGTAACATGCCAAAGCTGTACACATCGCATCTATAGGTTACGGGTTGGCCGATGCTCCATAGCTCCGGGGCTGCATATCCCGGGGTCCCACGTCCCCTACCTGTGAACCCCTTTAAAGAGTAGCCCGAAATGCTGCTACCGCTGTGTGCACTGTTGTTGCTTGTGTTTGTGCTGGTGCTGGTGCTGCTGCTGCTGTCACGGCTGTCACGACTCATTAAGCTTCTACGTGCACAGTATCTGGCAAGTCCAAAATCAGAAACTTTTGGCACAAAGTCGACTGTTAGAAGGACGTTAGCAGGTTTTATGTCATAGTGCACAATTTTCTGCTGGCACTCCTCATGCAAGTACCGGATCCCCTTGGCTGTACCAATCGCTATCTCGTGCAATTTCGGCCATTCCAACCTTTTATTTTCATCAAACAAGAAATTGTCAAGGGATCCATTTGCCATGTACTCATATATCAAAGCTTTTGTGCTTTTATCGAAGCAAAACCCGTAAAGCTTCACCAGATTCATGTGGTAGGTACGACCAACGGTACCAATTTCTGCCACGAACTGTTCCTCGCTTCTCTTATTTAAGGTTCCCTTCAGAACTTTTACCGCCACTTCTAATCCATTTGGGAATTTGCCCTTGTAGACCACACCGAACCCGCCTTTACCTACTTCAGTTGAGAAGTTATTTGTAATTTGCACGATTTGCTCTGTGCTGTATCTCATTGGCCTCTCGCTCAAGATTTCATCAAGGAACCGCTCGATCGGTTCCATTTCAATTGTTGCATCCTGGTCCTTCTTATTAGAATTCAATTGAGGATTTCTTTCTCTAGTCAAATTAACGGTTTTCTGGAATTTAGCCAGTCGGCACCATTTCACGATTAGTAAAGTTGCGAGGAGAACCACAATGGCACCTAAGACAGAGGATACTGTACGGAGTTGAATTGCATAAGTACTGGCACAAATAATAAATATAAATATAATGGATGGGAGCTATTATTGATTGAATTATGATTTTGAGACTTACTGATAGCTACTACAGCAGTTGAAGCCATTGTTTACACTTATTATAAAATGTGCCGGTTTCGTGTGCAGTGTGATGGTTGACGAGTTGCCACAATGTATCTGCAAACTGCAATGCTCGTATTTGTCAAACTAAAAAAGGAAACAAATTACCCAATACTTCTTAATTGAACTGCGACTAAACTAAAAAAAAATATAGGAACCTGCCTACTTGGCTACTTGCGAGCATTCATAAACTAATTTCAAAAACTCATGTTACTTGACATTTATTATGAGGTAACAAGCCGGTGAAAGATCCTACCAAATTCAAAACAATTACTTGAGAGTATGGAGTAACAATTAATATTGCTTTCAAATCTGAAGTACTCAGTTTGCATAGTGGAAGCAATACTCCAGAAACAGAGAGAGAGAGAGAGAGAGCTTACATGATCTTTTATCTCCAGAAATGAGATGATGCCATCACTTTGGACGAATAGACATTTTTGTTGAGATTACTAACATCATAATTAATCCATATGTTGAACAATTTGAGCAGAGAAAGGGACTGAGGAGGACGTTTTCAGTTTTTCTTCACCTTTATATATGTCCCTCAGCAAATTTCAAATGTCTTTCTGTTTTGTTTCTATAATGAATGTGTTTGAGCAATTAAGCAACACAAATAATTAGTAAAGTCAACAAAAGCAGATGGAATCTACGTAATAATTAGTAAAGTTAAATGAGAAGAGACAAACGATTGAGGTTGAGCATTCCACAATTAATTAGCAGGTGATGCTTTCATCGTCCCCTCCCGGCTCCCCGCGAGTAAACAAAAACTAATTAAATAATAATTAGCAGCCTCTGAACGCCATCTGTTTTTATAATTGGGAATGATCGCCAACTTTTTCTTTTTTAAATTATTATTATTACACCAAGAGTAGTGTATGGCGAGAACCAGTTAGAAAGCCAACACGAGTCCGACTCGGGATTCTGATTCGGGTTTGTTTTGAGGTCTTGTTTCCTAAGTTTACTTAAATTGCTTTTCAAGTTCACCTCGATGGTTTTCTAAGTTTTTTCTACTTTTTTTTTCATTTGAATCCGACTAACAGTCTTTCAATCTCTGTCGACCTCTCACCCCGTCCCTGTAGCTAGCTTTTCAATAAGGAAAAGAAAAGAGTCGAAAGCCGAAAAACAAGATGTTCAGATTAAAAGTTGGACTGCATGCACTCTTTTGAATGTTTTCGTCATACCCACTGTCCTCAACATTTTCATACATTGTATCTCATACGTAAACTAAATAAATAAAATGTTCAGATTAGTTGAAATAAGTGTTCATACCAAATTTTTTTAAGTATGTTGTGCACTTAAAAACTGTAACTAATAATATTAATTACATAATGGAACGTAGACTAAATAAACAAGATATTCAGATTAGTTGAAACATGTGTTCATACTAATTTCAAATGCGATGTGCACTTAAAAACTGTAACTAATAATGTAAAGTATTTAAATATGTAAACTATTTATATGCTTATTCCGATATAAATAAGAAACTAAGCTTAACTACAAAATAAAGAATTAGTTACTAATAAATAATATACTTGGTCTCGTATATAAGTGAAAATTATTTTTACTGCTTCAATATGAAATGTATAATTATTATCAATTAATAAACCGTGTGATGGAGCTTCTTGGAGAATACGGTTTTTTTTTTTCTCTCTTTGGTTTTAATAGGACTCAAATTTATGGAGTATAAATTGTCTTTTCTTTGCATATTTCGCCTGAACTTGTTCTATCCATCAATATGGTATATATATTAAAATGTTCGAATCATGAATATATATATTCGATAATAACGTGCGTGCTGTGAAGTAACATGCTAGATTCCATCCGAATTGGATAAGGCACATTCTCAAATTCTACAATATCCAGCTCAAATCCTTCAGTATCGCAAATAAAATAAAATAAAATAATAGCTAGGAAACGCAAGGAATTAGAAGTAAGATAAGCTTTAGAAGTTCAACTTATCTAGTTTAACAAATTAATAATATTGTTTTCTGTAATATGTCATTTCCTTGTCTTGAGCATGCACCCTTATAATAGTATGAGCTCTTTTCGGATATAGGCCAAATGCTGAATCAAACTAATTTGTAACTTACAGTAGCATGCATAATCATATGTAGGTATGGGTACATGTACTAACACTAAACTGTAAGGGATCGATATGCACAAATTTAAGAAACGTGAAGAGAGCTGCTTCACAACAGTATAGTGCAAAGCATAAAAAGCAGAAGGCACATAAACAAAGAGAAAGGACTAACAACTAAAACTTTCCTAGTTTTCTTAATGCAACATGAAGAGGATGCCCTTTGTAAGAACCTAAAATTATCTTTCTTCAAGCTTCTACCATTGGTTCAGCTCCTGAAGCATCCGACATGCACTGATGATACCGGTTTGAGTTGAATAAGATGTCCTTTATCACCTATTTGAGATGATGCAATAGGATTTTCAAAATGATAACAATAATACATTTGCTCGATAAAAACCAACAGGTTTCTCTTTGCATTGATAAGCTGTTGTAGGCTGATGTGGGAGGTTCTCATGATAGTTATACGTAAATGGCCCAAACAAAGATGGTAAACCAACCTGTGACATGAGGCCGTGAACCTGCTCAGCAGTAATTTTTGAGCTGTCTCGAGTTATCTTCGTCAGCTGTGATTCCTCCGGCTACAGAATTAGAGACATGATGATGAGAATAAGGATTAGCTGGAGTGCTATGATGAAAAAAATAACCCCGTGAGCAAAACAGATAACAGGAGAAAGTTAAATATCTCGATGCTCCAAATTAAAGGGCAAATTGGGAAAGAGAAATGATAAGGTACGGCGTTCAAAAGGGGAGGTAAAAAAAACCTCTTTCTTGCGCTGGGATGAGCTCATGTATGAGCCATAGCGTGCCGAGGCCATCTGATTCTCTGCTTGTTCCAGCTTATCAGCTGCCACACAACAAGTTAGATAAATTGACAAATATATTAGCATAGTTAGTCAGGCAGTTAATTCCAACTCAAGAGATTAGTTACAGAACAACAATTGTACTGAGCAAGGTAACTTCTATAAAAAGGAAAATTCTACACAACAAGGTAACTACATATAATTATAGAACACAGTAGCCCTCACTTAAAAAAGGGAAAAAAAAAAAAGTGAAGAAACTAGTGCCAGAAATAGTATCCAAGTTTTAGATGAATGTTGCAAAAGGGATGGAAAACTACCAGCAAAAAATGGTGTTTCCTTGAAAGGTTTTTTAATCTTGCTAAGTTTGCATATGCAAGTTCTCGCTTCATGAATTATTTCAAAAAACTAGGGACATCTCGATGAAATAAAAACAATGGAACTATGAGCTTCTTTAATATGTGAAAAACAATTTGCTTCATGGAACAGAATTCCAGAAAAACTGAAGGCATCGTATTTTAAAGTACTGCGTTGTGCTTATCTTTGCAAACTTAAGTTCCCCTAAGATAAAAGTTTCATGCATGCCACAAAATATCTCAATGCTCCTAAAAATGTCTACTATCTGATAATTTGCTTTAGAAAAGGAACATTTCATCTATGGATCTCATCAACAGTAAACATTTTGCAAGGAAAATTATACCAATTTTCATGTTTCTAAGGGTATAAATGAAATTACAAGTACCTAAATCGAAGATCTGGCCAGCAACATAGTCACGACTAGCAAGGATAGGAGAAGAAGATAGTGTATTAACCCAATACTTGTTCCATAAAAGATCCAACAAGTGTGAATCCAGGGAAGACTTGAAGTATGTTATATCCAGTGCATAATACTACAAGCATAAATAAAAATGGAAACAGGCATTACAGTGTTGTTTCTCAAATGACACCTGAAATTTACGACAGTAGAGGATAATGTGCACTACTAACTTTTGGTTAGTTTTTTAAGTGAGACCTAGCAACTTTAAGTTAATAAAGGAGTATTAGCTTGTATTTGTGGCAAATAACAGCCAGACCATTTGAAACCAAAAGGCAGCTGTAACAATGATCAGAGCAATAATCCAAAAAGGCCAAAGCCAGATTAGATTATAATGAGAGCATGTACCTGCTTGCAGTGCACACCAAAATCCTCAATCTTGTTGAGCGGAATGGTTTGGTACTCGGACACGGGTTCATCAGGGGGCTTGTATCCCTGAGGATAGGTACGGAACGCACCAATCTCGACCTTACCAGCGGAAACAGTACGAGTAGGGTCTATGACAACGGCCAGAAAGGGTTCCTGGAATTGCTGGTTGAGCATCTGAGTGGAGACGTCAATACCGGAGAGCCAACAGCCGTAGCCGGGGTGAGAATGGTACCAACCAACAACATTCTCCAGCCGTCCCACCTACTCAAAGAGAATAAATACGTTGTATTCTTTTTATTAATATATTTTGGTGGGGTGCACATGAAAAGAGAATAGGTAAAAGGTACCTGCTTGTTGATGGTGGAATACTCGACCATGTACTCGTAGGCATCGGCCTGAGCATTAACCCTGGTCTCGGTGCCTTCGACAGGAAGGGCAAAGGCGTCCATGACGATAATGGTGTCGCCGTCGGTCTTGCCCTGCATCAAACCCATGACTTCGATGGTGCCGCCGGACCTCGCATGCACGACCATTTTGAGAAGAGCGAGAGCAGATATCTAAGATTTGGTGATAGGAATGTGAGTAGGAAAAGAATGCAAGTAGAATTAGAATTAGAATTAGAAAAGAAGAAGAGAGATACCTTGACTTTCTTGAAGTAATGGGGATCGGTGGTCCAGGCCTTGTCCTGCTGCGTGCGTGCATTGGCGGCCTCGTCGTAGCAGTAGATCTGGTCGGCGCTGGCGGTGACAGTGACGATGTCGTTCTCCAGCTCCCATCGCTGCCGCGCCATCGTAGAAGAGGGAGAGGTGGAGGAGCTCCCTTCCATGCCGACTGCCGACTGCCGACTGCCGACTGCGGTGCCTCTCGATCGATTCTCTCTCCACAAAAACCCTAGCTCTCTATCTCTCTAGCTACTGCCTCCGACTCCGAGAAAAGAAAGAGGAGAAGGGAAGTCGGCCTTTTAGCTTTCAAATTGGGCCAGGACCGCCACCAACTAGGCCCAATTATTTCCTATTATCACTTCTCTTATTAGGCTTTATAATCCTTAGGCCTGCTTCCTATCGGCTATGAGGCTATCGATGTCAGTCTATCGCCTATGGCCCCTGCAGATACACCTGCCCAGCCCAGCCCAGCCCAGCCCAGCCCACCATGTGCCTATTACTAATCATATATTCATATGCATATCACTCTTTTATCATCATTTCGTATTTAATTTCCTTGGGAGTTGGGACCCATCCATCCATCCATCATATCATTGTTTTGTTTGTTTTAACTTTTACGGAATGAGAATGACAACTTAAAACTATCTGGCTTTTGATTTGTCCCTTCCTCCACAAATTAGTTGAGAATATCGATCTGCCAACAGCTACTTATTATGCCAAATTGACTCATAAATAATAAGTGACCGAAAGATATTTTAGCGTCTTTATAAATCTCATCACAAACTAATTAAGGGTGAAGTATTTTATAACAGAGAGTATTTTGTATTTATGAAATTTTATTGTATTTGATTGCTTTTTTTTCTTCTTACAAGTTTTGGTATTTATAATCTTATTATAACGGCCTATTTAATTTTACCGTTGAGTGTTACTGCACCAATCTACATATCACTGTCAACAGTACCAACACTGTATCAACAGTACTTTTGACTATTCTTATTACATTTCTGATTTCTAATTATTTCTAACACTCCCTCTCAAACTTGAACTATAAATATCTGTTAGTCCAAGTTTGTCCACTAAATCTTCGAAGGTTCTTGGCATGAGTCTCTTTGTAAAAATGTCGGCTAATTGGTCTTGACTTTTTACATAAGGGGTTTCTATTTCCTTAGCTTGCACCTTCTCTCGTATGTAGTGACAATCGATCTCTATATGCTTCGTTCGTTCATGATAAACTGAATTGGAAGCAATATGTCTGGCCGCATTATTATCACAATACATCTTCATCGGTTCTTGAGTCTTGAAATTTAATTCTCCCAACAATTGTTTTATCCAAGTTAGCTCACTCGTTGTGGATGCCATAGCACGGTATTCTGCTTCAGCGCTTGATCGTGCCACAACAGATTGCTTCTTGCTTTTCCACAGTGACTATGTTTCCGCCTACAAACGTGCAATAGCCGGTTGTTGATTTTCGATCAAAGCTCCCGGCCTAGTCTGCGTCGGAATAGCCACAAATGTTATTAGAATTATTATTTCTCATCCATATACCCTTTCCGGGTGCATTTTTTAAATACCTTAAAATTCTATCT